>JAJIZL010040374.1:0-14181 GCA_023969395.1 Amblyomma maculatum
ACACACACACACACACACACGCGCGCGCGCGCGCACACGCGCACACACACACACACACACACACACACACACACACACACACACGCGCGCGCGCGCGCGCTCGCACACACCTATGGAGGCGAAAAGCAAGGCTCCATTCCTCTAGCCCGGAAAGTAAGACCTCGGGCTAGGGAATTAACTTCCTCGTTGCCAGGGAGGCCGGCATGCGCTGGCGTCCAGATGAGGCTTACAGGGTGCTGGGGCTGCCAGAAGCGTAATATGCAAGCAGCGATGCGGGATATATAGCCGTTCGCACAATTTTGAATCGCAAATTTGGAGTCGGAGAAGATTTTTGCGGCAGATGTAGAGATGCGACCAAGCGCAATGGCTGCCTCCTCTGCCTCTGTGGTGGAATTGGTGATTATAGGGCTGGAAGCAAGCAGCTTTGCTTGATTGTCGGCTATAGCCAGGACTATACGGGAGCCCGACGTATATTCCGCAGCGTCCACGTAGACCACCTCTTGGTCCTCGCTACATTGCCTGTGAAGGGCATGAGCCTTGGCTATTCTGCGGCCCTGGTCTCGCTCAGGGTGCATGTTTTTAGGGATGAGAGGTATGATGAGGTTAGAGCGGAGGTTACCAGAAATAGGGACACCGTCAATGGGGTGTGTAACTGGGCTAAGGTTTAAGTGGGATAATAAAGTGCGGCCAGCCGCCGAGTTGGATAGGCGGGATAATTGGGCCGTTAATGTAGCCTCTCTAAGTTCCTCGAAAGTGTTGTGTACACCGAGTTTAAGGAGTCGGGCATTAGGTGTACTGGGAGGGGGGGGGGGGGGGGGTCGTAGAGCCGTTTTCGTGCAACTTCGTAGGAACGCGTTCACCTGGTCTTCTTTTGTTTGAGGGGGATGTATGGGAGGGCGTATATGGCGCGGCTGTTTCGCTCACGTAGCCTGTCCGGCGATTGGCTATGCGGTGAATCAGTCGGGACTCGGGTGGTCTGTTGACATTGTTTATGGAGAGTCTTTGACTTCTCCGTGTGCCCCATGGGATTGAAGAACTAGACCCAGCACACGGATTTTGGATACTGGTGGGACCGAATGGGTATCTAGCTTGAGGGAAATAGGCGGACTGCCTGTATCGTATTGCTTGGGGCGGTAGAGAAAGAGTTCTGATTTTGAAGGGGAACAAGTTAGGCCACGTTCCCTAACATATGTGTCGATTGTGTTTAGTGCTAATTGTAGGTGTTCTTCTATTTCGGCATCGCTGTCGCGGTTAGCCCAGACAGTGATGTCGTTGGCGTAGAGGCTGAAATGAATGTTGGGGATTGGAGCTAATGTTTCGGGTAGGTGAAGAAGTTCTATGTTGAATAGTATAGAGGAAAGGACGGCGCCCTGGGGCGTACCTCGTGCACCTAGCGGGATCTCCGGAAGGCAGTGGTCGCTAAAGGTAAGTGTGGCTGTGCGCTGGGTGAGGAATTCTCGGACGTAACTATATAACCTGGCGCCGACTCCCAGGGTTGTACGATTCTGAAGGATTGCTGATTGTGTAACATTTTCAAATGCTTCGGTCAGATCCACACCTAGGGTGGCTTTGGTGTCATAGGTTTGTCTGTCGAGAATGTGATGTTCTAGCTGGAAGGAGACATCCTGTGTAGAAAGGCCAGGACGAAATCCAAACATGAAGGTGGGCATGAGATTTTAGCCTTCTAGATTTTGAAAAATTCTGGTTTGGAGTACATGTTTCATTAGTTTCCCGACAGAAGAGGTGAGAGAGATGGGCCTAAGGATTTGAAATTAGCAGAGGTTTCTAAGGTTTCGGTATAAACAAAACTTTGGCCTCTTTCCATTGCGGCGGGAAGGTTCCCCGTTGCCAGCACTCGTCAAAGTATTCGGTAAGGGCTGCAACAGATTGGGAATCGAGATTCCGGAGTGCCTTATTATGTACTCCATCTGGACTGGGGGCTGAAGACGTGTTAAGTCTCTGAAGCTCAGAAGTGATGGGTTGGTCGAGGAAGTCGTTACTGGCCCTGAATAGTCGGAGTGTGGTTAGCCGCGCAACAAACCGATCTCTCCCTTATCACCGACCCTACCTTTCCTACCCGCACGGAAACCGGTGTCTGTAGAGACACTACAGCAGAACTTACATTCGCATATCGTCTCCCTCACGCGTCTTGGTGCAATACTCAAAAAAATCTAGGAAGTGGTCATTTCATCCTAGAAATTCTTCTAAACATTTCAGCTGCCCTGTAGGCCTCCCAGAGGTTCAACTTTCACGAAGTCAGATTCTTTCCGAACCTGTAGAGCAGCCCACGCCTACGCCCCCATTAATGACATCACCGAATGGTCCAAACAACTACAAAGCGACGTCCAATCAATATCTTGTCCCCTACTAGATGACTGCCCAAGCGACACGGTTGACACCCGCCTCATACATTTATGGGAGGCTAAAGGCGGCCTAAAACGACGCTGTACACGGCAGCGTTGGAATCGAACACTTAGACGCTGCCTAGCTCATCTTAATAGAGAGATAGAGATAGAGACGCATGCAGCGACTCTTTCACGACAGAATACGGAATCGCTATGCAACAAGTTAGATGGAAATATTAGTGTATCTCAGACTTGGAACTTTTTTGGGCAGCTAATAGATTCTAGTACGACTAGGACTACCCAACGAGACAACCTCACTAGACCAATACATACTTGCGATACACCTCCATCGGAACTTCTCCAAGAACTACGAGATCACTACTTCCCCAAGTACCATAGCGCAGGCCGTACACTGGCGAAGCTTGCAGACTCGGATTGCTCCATACCCTACACTTCTACATGCCCGACACCCAGGCCAGTTTGCCTCATCATGCAGACTCTGCGGCAAACTAGGACACTTCCTACACATTCTTCTTGCATGCCCCACCTCTCCTCACCCCCCATCACCAAACGTCGCAGAGTCCTATTGGGAGTCTCTCATGAAGAGCACTTGAAGTCAAGACTAACGGAAGATCATTTCCAATGCTATGAGAAGGATTGCTCTTCAAGGACGTTTTTTTTTTTTTGCCTTATAAGGGTGTCTCCCATGTAGTAAGGAAGCACCCAAGTGCCATGCAGGGAGATTCGCCCCCACTATTTGTTCCAATGGCAATAATATGTTTCTATCACCACCACCTCCGCTGCCTCGTGCGGACAAAGGAGAAAATAGAGAAGAAAGGAGAGAGAGAGAGAGAAAGATGCGTGCCGTAACAGCCGTCGTCCGCCACCGAAGCGGTGGCGGGTGCACTGACTTACAATTGGTACACCTCACTCACACAGTCACTCACTTTCGGCACCTGTCGCTGCCTGCCCTGTGCTTCTTTTAGGCGTGGCATCGTCTCGCCCCGGTGCCGCCATCTGGCAAAAGCTCCTGCATTCAGTGCTCTATATGTTGCAAGCGGCTAAGTACAGATGGCGGCACACCCCATGAAAGGTGCTCCCATTATTTCGGTACACGTTTTGAGGCCCTCTTTGGAACGCAGGAATTAAGCGTGGTAAAGCGATCGAAAAGGGGCAACATCTCGGTCAGAGCTCCTCAATACTACCAGTTGCGAAACTTCCCATAGGGCCCATGTATCAAAAAACGGCGGTTTTGATTGGTCAAAATACGGGTGTTTATACGGGCACCCGTGGCCATTAAAGGAAACTGCGTCCAAATTTCAAACTTTCCGATTACTCCAAAAAACTCCAAAACCCTCCACTACGGCTCCACTTTCTCTTTTTCCACTTTTCCTCCCACCTTCATCCCTTCCCTTACGGCGCGGTTCAGGTGTTCACAGAGCAGGTGTGGCAGATACTGCGCCTTTCCCTGCCTGTGAACCAATTAATAAAAAAAATTGTTAATAAATGCACAACCATTATGTAAAATAAAATTCGTTGAAGACTTGTAGCTGCAAAACTTATTAAGCTAACAGCCATATAGTTAATCAAGATAGAAAATAGGAGAGAAAAATTTGATTTCCAAAGGGCAATGGCGGCAATAGCAAAAAGCTTGTATTGAGCGCTTCCAGAAGGCGCGACGACTCATAGACACCCGAAAAATACGCGCAAAATTCGGTCACTTTTTGAAAAGGAGTTTTGCAACTGGTATGATCCAAAAGCTCTGATCTCGGTAGGATCCCTGAAAAAAAAGAAAGCAGTGGTCTTGAAGATTTAGTGCTTTAAACATTATTCCAATTTGTTGTGGAAAGTCGCGAATCGGGGCTTCCTTATTAAGGTTTTGGGGCAAAGGTTCGGATGGATCCAGTACGTTTCTTTCAAGACAGGTCGGACGGATTCGGTCGCTGTGTTTTGAAGCTTGGCTAAAGGAAGGCGGCATTGCCGCATTTTGCCTCTCCTACGCTGACATTCTCTCACAAGACGTTCTAGTAGGTTTGGTGACACGCTCACAAAGGCGTGATTGTTCCAATAAGGTTGGTTTTGACTGATTCAAGCTGACAGTAAACTGCACAAGTGTGGGCATCGCAATGTCTAGCTTTATCCACTGTGTATCTCATGTCTATACCACGTGATCGTGACGATCGTGACAGCGGGTGACGTCAGCCGTGGTCTATACCTTCTGTCCTGAATGTCAGTGTGCCAGCAATCACCTGTGCGCTACGTGCATGACAAACACGTCTTTCATTTGTGTAACGGTTGGCGCGAGTCGTAGGGTAGCAGCCGTGATCTGCAAACTTAAGTTGCTCCTGGCTATTTCTAAGCAATCGTAAGAAGCGTGACTTTCTGCCGAATACCTGAAATGCGGGCGGCATTTCTCCTCGCATCTCACGATATTTGCGGGAACGTCTGATCGGATTGCGCTAACATCGAACCCGTGTTGGTTTAAATACCAGGTACACGAGCTCTCAAGAAGCGGCAAAGCTGACGGTAGAGCGCGTGCCTGTAGTTTTACCCTGACTAACAAAAAGAAAACAACAACAACAAAGACATCGCAATTTATCCAGCAGTATATATCTCTCACGCTTAAAACTTTCTGGTTTTCACATTTCCACTGCGATGTAGCACGCCTTCGCTACTGCGGACTTAATTAATAATGAATTAATGAAATAACGGAATAATTATTGATTTATTTATTCATACATACTGTCAATCCACTGGGGATTTTAACAGAAGGGCATTTAATATAAAGCATATCAGAGTGAAAACACTAAAGGGCGAAAAATGTCAGATGCAGAAGGCGTAGTCTTAAAAGGAGCTTAAAAGGTGAACCAATGGGAATAAAGTGCTACACTTCATTACACAGTTATACACAAAAGATCCCAGACACCCGACAAACATGATCACACTGATAGCTTAGGCATGGCCCACAGAGCATCACATAGAAACAATGATATAACCGAAAAATGGAGCACTGAACATGAAGTTAACTATTTAGGCTTACATTTGAAATATGCGATAATGACGGGAGGTGATTTTCAACAAGTTTTGCAAAAGTATCCAGTGATGTACTGCTAGTGATATAATGACGAAGGTTATTCCACTCTCTTACTGCAAGGGGGGAAAAGGAATATTTCAAGCAGTCAGTGCGGAAAGAGTATTCTTTTAGTATTTCGGTATGTTTATGCCTAGTCGGTGTAGCCTTTAGGTCATGATGTACATAGTTTTGTCAAAATTATATTGGTTATGCAGTAATTGATAAAGAAGCTTAAGACGTGCAAGTTTGGCTCTATTTTCCAGAGGGAGAATGCCGGCGTCGTTCAGTAGTTGAGTCGGTGAGTCAGTATACCTGTGCCTGTTGAACATAAACCTAACTGCCTTTGTTTGGATGGATTCTAATTTACTTATGAGACATTTCGTGTGAGGAAACCAAGCGACAGTCGCATATTCTAGAACAGATCGAACAAAAGCGTTATATGCAAGTTGTTTTGTTGAAGGCGGGGCTTGACGGAGGGGTCTTCAGAGAAACAGGAGTCGTTTTAATGCTGCTGATGTGACATAGTTGACATGCGACTCCCATCTGAGATCATGTGATATTATTACACCGATGTATTTATAATTGTTAACTCGCGTCAGGGGGATATTGTTCACAACATAGGAATATCAAGACTTTTTTTCTCGTTATTGTGAGAAGAGCAGACTTACTAATATTAAGGTTTATTTTCCAGTCAACACACCACTTGGATCATGGCTTGGTCATCGGCGCAGGGGCACCGTAGTGTTAACGCAATCCTCAAATTGATTCGGTATACCTTTTGACAGGACTGTGAGATAAAATATCATGGAAATATTAAATGCTGGCCACCTTGAATTTTCTTTTCTTTGCAGGTGAAGAAGTGCTAGCGTGATATTTCTTAGGGATTGCGTTCTAATTCGTGGGATTCGTGTTGTGCTGAATACAGCCGGGTGCGCTCGATTCCAAGTATACATATTCCGACATTTCGCAGTTCGGTGCAGCATTGCATACATTGCGAATGATAGCAATAGATAGCTTACGTTACAAGTAAGGCGAATTTACGCATATAGAGAGTGTTTACTAAATGAAAGGTTAAGACAGCCAGTGAATTATGCTTCTCTCTGCCACGGACATTCGCACTCCATCGAGCGGCCGTGTCTCTGCTCGCCTACGTCGCGTCGCCAGCCGCCGTCGCTTACGTGTAACCTGGCCGAGTGACAGCGCTGTTCACTGCGCGAAACCGGCATTAAAGTTGCAGGTCTGACTCTTTGTGGCGATGTGGAGATGTTGCAATAAGCGAAAGAGGGCAGGTTAAAAAGTTTACAGAGAATATAGCTAAATTTCCGGGGCGCCGCCATTTTCCGGAGCCCTCCAATATGGCATCTCTACTTTCACTTACATTCTAGGCACTGTATTTCAATCTCTCCTTGCTCCCTTCCCTTACGGCTTGGGTCGCGCGTAGTACTTCTGCACCAAGGATGCGGGATCAAATCACGGCCGCTTTTCGTTGAGAGGCGTCCGTGAGCTGTGCGACGTCAGCGCACGTTAAAGATCCTCCGGTGGTCGATATTACTCCGCAGCCCTCCACTACGACTCCTCCATTTCTCTCTCCACTTACGCTTTATCCTTCCCACTCCCATTTCAGCTTGGGCCAGGTGTCCACAGAAACAAGTGTGACATATACTGCACCTTCCCCTTCCAGTGAACAAATTAATATTGTGATTTGCGATGGAGGCGAAAAGCAAGGCACCCGTGTACCCTGCGATGTCAGTGAACGTTAATTTGCCCCACGGAGGCGAAATTTCAGGATCCCTCCATTACGGTGTCTCAGCTTGTGTCGCCTTGGGCTGCTCAAACTCAATACTAAACGATACTGCGCCTTTCCTTTGCACCACCATAAGAACGGCCTTCGTATCAAGGTTCCCTGTATTACCCTTTCCACTCCGCTTCTACATAAGGCATATAGGGTCTTTCTTCTAGACTAATGTTACCAGAGTCCTAAAAAAAAAGCAGAGAAACCGCTACACTTTGCCAGGGTAATCACAGCTTCTAGTCCCTACCGGTTACAGCGTGAAAAAAAAAAAAATTCAGTTGAAATTGAGGTGGGGGGGGGGGGGTTAAGCATGGCTTCAACCTAGTGATAGAGCGAAAGATGTGATTGTTGCAGGAATATCCCCCTGGAACATCGTCATTAAAATTTACGGTCTTTTAGAGCGCAGCTCTTTGGCGTCCGTTCCTGGGTTTCGCGTCGGCGTCGTCGTCGGCCTCGTAACCAGCTCCGCCCCCCTTTCATCCCCCCAGCGCTAGCAGCGACCGACTGATAATGCTGGATGCCGCTGACGCCGCTAGAGAGTCAAGATAACGTGACTGCATAGAACACCGTCGCCGCCATGCAGAAAGAGGAGGGGAGGGTCCCCCCCCTGTTCCTGTGTGGCGGATGGGGTGCTCGTCAGTTGTCGACGCGCCGGTTATCTCACGTAAGCCCCGGCACGTCGACGAATACGTGACCACCTTCCCACGGCTAGACCTGGTTCTTGGCGCTGCGGAAGCGAGGGTATCATATTGTTTGCGTCGGCATCGGCGGCGTTGTCCCTGAAACCAACCCCGCAGCTGGGGTTGGCTCACTATCGGCGTCAGCATCAGTCAGTCGCTGCTATCTCTTCCCTCCTCCCTTTATCGCGTTGTCCGCTTGCTGCGCGCGCTTCTGCCCCCATCGTTCGCCGTTGGGTGTACACGCCGCCCCCCTCCCTCCTCTTCCTGCGAGTCTCCGGTTGTCAAAGCGCCGGCTCGCTCGAACTTAATTCCTTTCTTCGCTCCTCCTCCAATGCAACCCCTGTGCGGTGGCAATCAGAGAGCCAGATCGGTGGCGGCGGATCTGTATATGTGCACCGCCCGAGCCGAAATTGCCGCTGCCGTTCGCCACTGCGAAATTATCTGCCAGTTCTTTCTGAGCCATGAGAGAGACGAACAAATTCTGTGATAGCGCATACATGTGTTGCTCGATTTCTTTGCCTCAATCTATCGAAAAGGTGAAACAGCTTATTTGCTGCGCTCAAATTTCGCATTAGGAAGTAACATAATCGTCGGTAACTTTTTATAATTTTTATTATAATTGGTTCACAGAAAAGGAAAGGTGCAGTATCTGTCACACTACTACTGTGGACACGTGAACCGCACCGTTAGGAATGGGAGAAGGATGGGACAGAAAGCGGAAAGAGATAAATATATGCCATAGTGGAGGGCTGCGGAGTAATTTCGACTACTTGGGGATCTTTAACGCGCGCTGACATCGCACAGCGCACGGGTGCCTTTTCGTATCGCCTCCATCGAAAAGCGGCCGCCGGGGAATTCAGGCACAGTAGTCGCTGGTTGGTTGGTTGTATTGCACAATTTTTATTTCCATCGGAAATGCGTCGGTGTATATGTCAGTCGTATCGGGGATTTGCTCTTGTCGGTGATGGGCAACAAGCGAATTCGCATCTATGGCCTGGGTATGCGATGACAACCCTTCCCTTTCAGGCGCTTATGCCTGCCATCTACCTCAGGGTACCCCTCTTCGCGCTGAACGCCTCGCGATTTGGGGAGCCTTGTCAGGAGTGCCTTGCACCGGAACTGGGTCACTACGTATTCTTACTGATTCCTTTGAAGCTTACAAGGAAATCGCTACTCCGGGTTCACAAGATGCAACAGCTACGGCTATACAGCGCCTCCTTAAACGCCACCAACTCGCGACCAGAACTGTCGCTATTCACTGGACCCCAGGTCACTCGGACGAATCAGGGGGCAATGCGGCGGCACACGCCGCGGCTGCCTTGGCAGGTGGGATGTCCACATTTACTTCCCCACCCCCCTTGCTTCATCCTTATTCGACCTTGGGCGGGCAACTCACCCCTTCTCTTGCCCTTATGCACTATACTCGGACCAGTCTTCGTAGCCTCAGTCAGCATCGCATGCAGGTGGCCACACCAGACCCACCTTTTACGAGAAGAACCCACCTCACCCGAAGTCAAGAAGTCTTTTTGAATAAGCTCATCGCCCATGCGGCGTACACGCCACGTATTATAGCCCGCTGGCGTCAGTATAAGGAGGAAATGATTACGTGCCCCCACTGTACGACTCTAACCTGCGGCGGCATATCTCATTTACTTTGGGAATGCCCTGCTTTTTCTACTGGACGCCCCGAGATCGAACCCTACCGCCTGAACTACTGTTCCCTTCTAGAAACTGATGCAAACACACAGATGATATTTGCCAAGTATGGCTCGCTTAGTGGCCTGGTTAGAGCAATGTGATTCGAGTGACGATCTAAACAATGAAGATTATGTCTACTCCCCTTTATCCCCATCCATGGCCATGAGCCTTCCCATTCAATAAAGGACATTCAATCAATCAATCGGTAATGGGCGTCCTCTTCCCCGCCCCCGGCACGTGTGCCGGGGAAGACGGGGAGTCGTGCGCCCGTGGATTAGAGGCTGGCAGGTAGCCCTTAGAGTGCCTGGATGCGCGCCCGCTCTCAGCGGGCGCGCATCGAGGCACCCTAGTAACCCTTGGCTTGTGGCGGCCTCTTCCGCCAGATGGATGGTGCGGTGCTTGATCTCAGGGTACGCGCTTCGCAGCAGGGTACCCCAGGCTACTCTACTTGTAATATTTTGTCCTATCCCTGGAGATTCTGGGCACTCACAAATTATGTGCAAACTCTCGCCCCACAGTGTTTGCACAGATCATTGTCCCTAAGGTCTGGTACCGCGTGAAACGCCCAGACCGGGTTCATGGATGTATTAGTTTGTAGCCGCCTCCACGCGACAGCTTCTCTATTATTTAGTCTAACATCTGGCGGGGGTACCAGTCTACGTCCCAATTTATAATGGTCGGTAATTTCCCCGTAATTTTGCAGACGCTCGTCGTATGCCCAGTGTTCGGGGGGCTCGACAGCTACCCGGAAGTAGAGAGCTCAGGCTAGTGAGCCACAAAGTAGCTAAAACCGAATTCGTATACGAAAGGCTGTTATTGATCTCAATTTCTTGCCGCAGCGATCGTTATTATAAGCGTGCGGCTCATGACGTAAATTGAAGTTGCCAGAGTAAAGAATTGAGTTCTGAAAACAAATTACAAGGAGATCTAACGGTCTGGTATCCTGAACAACGCAGAAAAAATAAATATTTGTAAATGAATACGGACAGCATCCCGGGAGTTCAACCTAAATATAATAACTGAGTATTTAGTAAAACTTTGAAACAACTGAGCCCTGCAGTAAAGTTTTGAAGAAACTAGTGCGAGTAAGCATCCTCCTTTTGATAGCCATTCTGGTCGATATGACCGATAATTTTACAATGGAGATATTTATCATTGTAAGCCAGGTTTGTTGGAAAATAATTAAGCTTGGGTTATTTTCAAAGTTAAAGTAAACCTGTTGAAGCTAAAAGAAGTGGTCGGCAGTTCCACTGGCGAACTCTTAATGCCACTACCAGCTGCCTTCCCCAAAATATTTTCGTTTACTTTAGAGCCAAACTGCTGCTGCTCGTTTGAGTTTGGCTGAAGGGATAGAGAAGACAGGTTTAGAGCAGGTGAATGCAGTTTAATAGCATTTCGCCACTTTCAGGGGAATGTTTTTTTCTTTTGGCCGACAATATCCGACGTCCCGTAAATTCTTCAGCATTCAGATTCTGTATGCTGGCTCGCTCAACGAGTTTTCTGCCCCTCAGCTTGAATCGCTTTCCATGATATACGTTGCGCCTTTGCTAGTTCTTGGTGGCTCTGTGCTTTCCCCGGCTGCTTCCGCGAGACTTTGAACGTCGCAGTGTCTTCCTTCCCCTTTTCGGGGTGGTGGCGGTCTCCGAGGATGCACTGATGGAACGGTGACGCGCCTTCCTCTCTGTCTGCGCCCAGCGGTGCGGTGCGCCTTGAAGATCTTGAACAGGACCTGCGGCACCTCTTCCCGGCCCGCTTTCGTGCAGTAGTGCCACTCGAGGAGCTGGACCGCGATCGGCGATGGGAACGGAAGCGCGTCTTCCTGCCTCCACTGCTTCGCAATCGCTTGTGGCTTCTGGCACGGCGTTTTCTGGCACCAGCAGGTTCACGGGATCCGCTATGAAGTCGATGACGGCTCCCACTTCGCCGTGCAATCTTGCCTGTTAGTGTATGATGAGACTCCTGCAGCGGAGCCAGTGGAGCTGGGAGAACGCGCCTTCCGGTGCTCAGCGATGGTATTCTGTTCACAGGACAACGGCTCTGCGAGGTTGCCGCCTGGCGAGTCCTCGTTCAATTCTTTAAAACGGCTATCGGTAACACTGGCTGCCTTCTTCAAT
This sequence comes from Amblyomma maculatum, assembly GCA_023969395.1. NCBI lineage: Eukaryota > Metazoa > Arthropoda > Arachnida > Ixodida > Ixodidae > Amblyomma > Amblyomma maculatum. The sequence goes on from JAJIZL010040374.1 coordinate 11,703, forward strand.
GACGTCTTGCGTTTGGGCTGATATGTTACTTCCTGCGTGGGTTTCTTCAATTTACCGAGGTGAGGCCTGCCGCGGGATGTTCTTGTTGCATCTATCGGCGAGTACTGCTCGACGGGAGGCGTCTTGGCCATATTCCGTGCTTGCGTTAGCTTGGGCTCGCTGTTCTTGCTTGCCGTTGGGCTCTGATAGCGCGTCGTGGCTTTCCTTAGATGCCTGCGTGCGTCGTTGCCTACGATGGGGTCAGGTCAGCATTGGCGGGCGAGTTCTTTTTCATCCTTGGCTGATGGCAGATACGCACGAGGGTGGAGTGACCACGGTTCACTGAGGATAGCCAAAAGGGTTCCGTATACTCAGTTACTTTAATAAATCAGTTATGGACTAAAACAATAAAGAACCTACGATTTAAGATCGTACAATTGAATAAAGGCAAAATATATTGAACGAATGGTTCTAAGTTTGTAAAATTTGAGTATAATTCAGGGATTTTGGCCGTAGCTGTGATGTGGTTGTGTAAGCATTGATAAATTGGTGAAAACGCATTCCCTCTGGCATCCCGCACCGAAGAAGACAGGAAGCAGGACCGACAGAGTAAATCCCTATTGTGTTTTGCGGATATCTAAGTCTATCAGTCTTTGAAGCGATAGGTTTCGGTAAGCGAGCAGGAAATGCTGAATTGTTTCGATCTCACCGCAAGCCTCAAAAATGTTTGAGAAACTCTAACCGCTTCTACACAAGAAAATATTTAATCGAGGGTCACTGCATCGCACACGAAACAGCCTTATCTCACACTCTCGTGTTTTACATGAGAACACACCTTCCATGAGTATATGGGATGCTGATAGCCAACGGTAGATAGCAAGAGATTGTAGTACGATACTGCTATATTTTGATACCACTGAAAACGAGGCATTCCAAAAAAGGCAAGTAATATTTTCGAGAATTTTTCCTTTTTTTTTATCCTCTCGCACTTTACATATGGATCTTCCCGCCTGTTCAGGAAAGTAGAGGTTTTTTCTTCTAATTTTGACCAGCGTTTTGCGCGAATGATGACAACGAAGGATCAGATGTTAAAAAAATGAAATAAAAAAAATATGCATCAAAATAGCAAGGTTAGAGTGAAACGACACGTCGTAGAGTAAGGATTACTTCGAGCCGGCTGAGCTTTTTTCGTTAGAATTTGGATCCCTAAATTCTACAGAAATCCCTTCTTAACCGGTCGGCTTACCGCCGACTGGGCGGGCCATTTATAGACGCTACAATAGCATTTCGCCGTGTAGATAGACAGTCCCACCGTTCTTAGTTCCACGTGGCCCGGTAATACACAAAACAAGAAAGCAATGCTAAATCGAATGTCGGTGCTCTTACGCGTGACCAAAGACGATATTCCAGAAAAAAAAAAAAGAAAGAAAACTAAGTCACGTACTCGCGCGCACCTCACGCGAACAAATTACAACTTATGAAAAGCACAAACCAGTAGTATCTTAGCGTCAGCCACCTGCCCCTCATCTCAGCATAGGCCAACCGAGGCTGAAGTGCGCACGTAGGACATGGTCCTCTGCCCTCCTGTTTCTATGAGCGACATTGCCGCTGTCAATTTAAGTGCATTACCGAGAGCTTAATAGAATCCACCCCACCATTTAGGCCCTATAAGTTCAGGCGATAACGGGAGAAAGGTAATATGTTCTCAGCTTCGGGTATTACGCATGGGACGCGCCGTTCAATAAGTAATGGAATGCATCTGCAACCGTAAACCGGCAAAACGAAGGGGAAAACGGACAAATGGACGGTCGCCGGGAAAGCGCGGTGTTTACATAGTAAACGCGGTTGGTGTTTTTGCCTCCTTTGTGTGATCCCGTAAGAAGGGGGGGGGGGGGGGGGTGGGGGGGGGGGGGAGGGAGGAGAGCAGGCACGACATTGTTATCGCACTGTATCTGTAGTTTACTTTACAGAATAACTAGTGTATAACGAACACCAAAGGCATATGCTTGACAATTGAAGACTGCCTCATAAGTCCAATTTCCGGTTGTGTACATCAAAAGGGAAAATGCTAGGTGGCATTTTGGACCATTAAAGTGCGATAAAATGTCTTTGGTTGAAACGCCGCTGATTCCTGTTTTACCACCCAGATTCTATATGCTGAGTGGTACGGCGTTCAAGGAAGCGCCAAATAAAAGGCGCCAAATGAGCCACTGAAGGCTTTCGCCTTAATACATTTACCAGATGGTGGAATGCAGATTGTTCTCGTGATTACAGACGAAGAAAGACTGCATGGAGGGAGGTCCTCCACAACCAGTGCCTCTAAAAGTGACATGATTTACTATTATTGCAGCTACTTTTAAACCCACACTCTTCCGAGAGAAACATAAGTATGACGCAGTGGACATTGTTTTTCCATGAATATACAGTAATACGGAAAGTTGAGCTAGTTGGTACATGATTGCAAATTACGAGCGCTGCGACGGAGAACAACAACGAGAGA
>JAJIZL010040379.1:0-35922 GCA_023969395.1 Amblyomma maculatum
TTCACGAACAAATTAAAATATTAAATACTGGATAATACACAAAACAACCACCGTTAATAGTGTCACTATAACTCAATCTACGTAACCAAGAGGCAAAACAATGTGCTTAAAAATCGTTTCGGGGCTCCTTTAACAGAAAAAATTTGATATTCGATCGTTTTCAAGCAGCCGCGAAAATTCTTAACTCTTAAAGTAGTTTTCTGTTTAAGCTGTAATTCTCAACGAAATCACAATATGTTTGCGCACGTTCATCCAGGTTCTGGCAATCCGGCGGTACATGGGGTGCCCCCTGTCGAACCTTTTAGACTTTTCTCTAGGCCCTGTTTCTTGTTCCACATGCTTAGGAGTTTGCTATCTATACTGGGCGGTGCATCTTCGTCTGCTTTCTCCGCGAGTAACACTGGCCTACATCATCAGTCGCATATGTTTTGCCACACCTTTTCTCAATATCAAAATACAGAACGTGAAATAATCGATGTCATAATTCAAAGATGCGCCAAACGTGCACTAGGCCTCCCTATCTCCACGTCAACAGAGAAGCTAGAGAAAATGGGAATTCATAATACATGGCAAGAGCTCACTGAAGCAGTCAGAATTGTCAACTAAGTCAGACGGAGACAGGCAGAACCGTCCTTGACTGCGTCGGACTCCAATCAGACAGAGGTCCACAGACAAAAGCGTCTGTCCCACATAAGGGAACACATAGTGGTACCACCCTTACCTCGAAACATGCACACAGACTACAACAAAGAACGCAGAGGAGACAGAGCCAAAGCTATCGCTAAAAGAATGGAACAAAAAGCAGTCGAGGAAGTTGCTTATGTAAACGCATCATGCGGACGACACGGAGCAGCCGTCTCGGCAGTAGTAAATGAAGAAGGTGCACCTAAAATTGAGGCCTCAACCCGCACCCGTGACGTTAGCACAGCTGAAGAGGTCGCATTAGCGCTTGCATGCACTGGCACACAGGCCAAAACTATAATTAGCGACAGAAAACAGGTTGTTTGGAATATTGCAAAAAGACGGATCTCAAAGGAGGCCAAAAAGATTCTACTCACAAATCCCATTATCAGAACCAAATCCATGATGTGGACAACAGCACACGAGTCTGTCCATCAACGAAGCTGCGCACCTGCTGGCCTGAGATCTCTACCCCGGGCAGCGGTAGAACAGCCCGAATGCAAGGGAATCAAAGATTGCGCTATCACATGCAATGAGATCCTTGAATCTTACAAACTAAATCAAAAAGTTCCCACCCCCCCCCCCCCCCCCCCCACCCCATATCGGTCTCTCACTAACAATGAATCACGCATCTGGAGGCGATTACTAGCCGGTAACTACTTGTGCCCGGTCTGGGTTTTCTTGACACAGACTGGGGCGGAAGCAGATTCAAAATGTAAAAATTGCGGCCAAAAAGGCACACTAGATCATATAATATGGAAATGCGCCGACTCCCCAGGCACCGGCGTTAACATTGACAGTAGAGAAGCCTGGGAGGTTTGGCTGCAGAGCCGAAATCCCACCGTTCAGCGGCACGCGACCCGCCTGGTGGCTGAGGCCGTAAAGAGTTCTTGTAACCTCACCTGACAGCTTGCGGGGCCCTCGAGGCACCAGAGATGGACCGCCACCTCCTTAATCTATGGGAAGCTCGACGGAGCCTCACTAGACGCTGGAAACGCCAGAAGCATAATCGCCGTCTCAAACTTCACCTAGCCAAGCTAAACAATAAAATTCAAGTCTACGCTAAAGAGCTTACTACTAGTAACTGGCGTCAGATTTGCGACAACCTGAACGAACTTGGAAACGCCCGAAGCTGGAACCTAATCCTATACCTCATCGACCCCGGTCGCACTAAAGGCGAGAACAGCAAGACGGTTGAATGAATTCTACACGCTAAATCTGCCACGGATGCAGAGATCGTAGACAAAGTGTGGGCCCAAAATGCTGGCAACCCCACTTCGGCCCAGATTGCCCTCCCCGTACACTCGAGGCCAGACAATCCCCGCTCGACGATCCCATAACTGAGGCGGAGGTCTTTGCAGCGGCTCGATCCTTCCACAAGAATACTGCCCCAGGGCGCGACCGACTCACGAACGCGGTCATCCGCAACGCAGGAGACGAGCGGATCAAAGAAATGACTCGCTAATTCAACGAGATTTGGGAGACCGGAACGATACCCCGGGAATGGAAGTACGCAGAAATAATAACAATCCTCAAACCAGGCAAGCGCCCACACCTGGAAAACCTCCGGACCATCTCGCTCCCGTCACGCGTGGGTAAATGGTTTGAGCGAATCGTACATACGCGACTCACAGAGCACTTGGAGCGCGAAGAACTATTTCCGGACACAACGTTCAGCTTCCGGAAGCATTTTTCGGCACAGGACATCATGCTCCAGCTCAAGGAGGAAATGTTAGACCACATCTCATCTACAAATGAGGGAAATATTCTAGCCGCAGACATCAAAGCAGCCTATGATAACATCAGTCATGAGGCTATCCTCAGCAGCCTAGAAGACGCGATACGGACCGAAAATGTTCTACTACGTGCGACATTTCCTAACTGACCGAATATCCACAATCAGCGTGGGCGGGCTGAAGTCTTATGAACGGCTCTCCCTGCCCGAAGGCACCCGCAGGGCTCGATAATCTCACCCTTTTGTTCAACGTTGCCATGATCCCCCTCGCGTGCATGCTCGCTGATCAACCTGGCATTCATCATGCGCTCTATACCGACGATGTCACAGTCTGTACAACCACCGGATCGGCAGGCGAGAAGGAAGCAAAATTACAAGCCATGGACACCATACAGAACTTTGCCTAACGCTGCGGGATTAGCTGCGCCCCGGCCTTCAAAAAGGAACAAATAAGCCTTCACCTGCAAGGCCAGGAATTCCGAGAGGTGCAAACTATCCGCATTCTTGGCATATGGATCCAGAGCCATGGGGAACGCCAATATACCATCAGGGAGCTCACCCGCGCAACAGACCAGATCTGCGGGATGATCCGCAGCATCAGCAACAGGCGAGGCGGTCTAAGAAACGGGACATATTATGCGTGGTGACAGCCCTCATCATTCTACGGAGGACATACAGCCTACCCTTCCACAGTACGACCAGGACGGAAGAGGATAAAACAAGCCCAAATCCTCAAGGCTTATAAAATCACACTCGGTCTTCCAAGCTCTGTACCAACCGATGCCATCCATGCCATGGGCGCCTTCGGTACACGGAGCACAATGAAGCCTTCATATCTGCCCAAGAACGCTGCCTGCGCCTCAGCTGTACAGGCATTACTGCCCTTCCCCGGCTGGGACGTCACCACCAGGTAGAAAAAGTTCACACACCACGGATTAGGCTACCCTTGGCTACCCGCGGAGAGTACCATGCCCTCCCAATTCCAACCAACATGGACCCTCTACACCACGGTGAACGACGAAAGTGCCGAGCCAGGCAAATTCAACAAAATGTCATACGACGCAAAACAAATGCCCTGAAAACTGACGCCAGCCCCTATCAAGGTCAGGCGGCTGCAGTAGCAACCGTCACAACCAACCTCGGAGACGAGAGAGCCAGTGCCACGGTCCAAAGACGAAGCATTGCAGACGCGGAGGACGTCGCAATCGCGCTTGCCATAAAGCACGCCAACACCACCGAAAAAATAAATATAATCTTGACCGACTCGCAGCAAGCCTACAAGGCGTACCTCAATGGGGAACTCTGCCAAGCGGCCACTCACATCGTGAGAAATCACACTCCTGGTACAAAACCCTCCACAGTATTCTGTGGATCCCGGCTGTTACGATCCGCCATCGACATGTGCGGCAACAGACGCGGCCACAGCGCAACATCAGTCAAAGCAGCGAGCGTTTCGGCCATTTCAGCGCCGTCCGGTCGGCCGCTCAACGCTTCCTCCCGCGGGCGTGACCCGGCATGTCGAATTCACACCTGCCGTAATGTGTGTGCGTGCGTGTGTGTGCAAACGCAGAGCCAAGCCCGGCGCTCAAGGGAGAGAGCGTCGCCCTCGCGCGTCTGCAGGATGTGAAGGAGAGTTCTGTCGCGACACCGAGACTGAGTCATCACAGCTTGCTCGGACATGAATTTCTCCCTTTCCCTCTGAACTGATCAGCGTATAAAAAGCAGCGGCTGGGGCTGGGACAGGGAGGTCACCGCCGCTTGCGGCGGGGGCTAGCCTATCACAGAATGTTTATCTGTTGTAGGCCGTCATTGCACCCGCCACCGTTGCGGTGGTGGACGACGGCTGTTGTTGCGGCGCGCGTCTTTCTCTCCTTCTTCTTTCTTCTCTATTTTCTCTTCTGTTACCCGTGTTCGAAACCGACCTCGGCGGCCGCGTTTCGATGGAGGCGAAACGAAAAGGCGTCCGTGTGCTGTGCGATGTCAGCGCACGTTAAAGATCCCCAGGTGGTCGAAATTACTCCGTAGCCCTCCACTATGGCTCCTCTTTCTCTCTTCCCACTTTCACTCCCACCTTCCTCCCTTCCCTTACGGCGCGGTTGCGGTGTCCACAGAAAACAGTTACCGCGCCTGTTACCGCCTGGCAACACTACTCAACTGGCACAGAAACTCCGGGACCAGTATCTGTGTACAGCCCAAGACCCCCGTGGATCATCATACTCTTATGCAGGCAGAGAGAACACAGAGCTGGATCAACTTTTCCAACTCCATGATCTGCGGGCGGCTCTTGCCAAAATGAAACGGGGCACTGCCCCGGGAAGGGATAAGGTCACCGTCAAACTTTTGACGAACCTGCCCGACTCGGCATACCAGTCCCTCCTTGACTACATCAATGCGATTTGGCGTGGGGACATCCCCCTGCCAAGCGACTGGAAAACGGCTCTAGTAACCTTTATTCCTAAATCAGGGAAACCAATTGACACAGATAACCTCCGTCCCATCTCTCTCACCTCCTGTGTGGGCAAACTAATGGAGACGATGGTGCGGGACCGGCTATCTGAATATCTTGAACAAAAACATGTATTCGCAGGCACCATGTTCGGATTCCGCCCACACAGATCCGCTCAAGATGTCCTCCTGCAACTCAATCGGGAAGTCCTTGACCCACTCGAATGCCCCCATAATGACCGGGTAGTACTCGCCTTAGATCTCAAAGGGGCATTTGATAATGTAACACACGAGATTATACTCACCCACCTAAGCCAGACCGACTGTGGTCTCAACACATTCCAATACATCAAGCAATTTCTCACGGATCGTCAGTGCTACATTCGCATCCAAGATAATGAGCATGGTCCTTACCTACTCGGCACGCGGGGAACCCCCCAAGGCGCAGTACTTTCCCCGCTGCTCTTCAATTTGGCTATGATGCACCTGCCTGCCCAGCTCGATGGTGTCACTGGTGTGCAGCACGCCCTGTATGCCGATGACATCACCCTGTGGGCCACGCATGGCAGTATCGGGGACATTGAAACCAGCCTGCAAACAGCGGCGACGATAGTAGACAGCTACGCCCGCCGCTGTGGTCTTCAGTGTTCACCACAAAAATCAGAATTTGTGCACATCCGCCCCTCGCGAAAGTGCACAACTCAAATCACTCTTTCTTTAGACAGTGGTCCCATACACGAAGCTGACGAGATACGGGTACTCGGACTCTACATACACAAACACAGACGGTCAGACACTACATTGGCCAAACTCCGTAAGGTGGGGGACCAGGTGGGCCGCATGGTCCGCCGGGTTTCAAACAAACGCGGGGGGGTTGCGAAGTAAGGATGCCTTGCGGCTGGCAAACGCCTTCGTGACTAGTCGGATTCTATATTCGACACCTTATCTCCACCTATGGAAACAAGAGGAGGATGCCCTTGAGGTTATCCTTCGCAAAATTGTCAAGCGTGCCCTGGACCTCCCCATCACTACTTCAAACAGCCGTCTTATGGCCCTTGGGGTGGTGAATACTTTTCGGGAGCTCCGGGAGGCGCACCTTACAAATCAGTACACGCGTTTGTCGCAAACGGAGTCGGGTCGCCGCCTTCTTGCTCGACTCCATATCCAACACACCACACTCATGGAAGACAGGTTTCGCATCCCAGAACTGTGGAGACGCGCCCTCTGCGTGCGACCTCTGCCAGCGAATATGTCACACGAAGATCATAATGGTCGGCGCTTGGCACGAGCGGAAGCCCTAGCCCGACATTATGGCAACAAAACAGGTGTATACTACGTGGACGCCTCCGGCCCTCACCACGGGAGATGGTACACGGCCGCTGTAGTTCACAACAGCAAAACGGTTAACGGTCTCACCTTCAGAGCCCAAAGTACAACACACGCAGAAGAGGTGGCGATTGCTCTCGCGGCCTCTCATTCCGACTCAAAATACATAATTACCGACTCGTGAGGAGCCTGTCGGAACGTCAGACAAGGCTGGACTCCCTTACTAGCCTATAAAATTTATTTAAACTGCATACGGGATACGGACCCCGCACACCGCTACCTTATATGGGCCCCTGCTCACCAGGGTTTGGCAGGAAACGAGGCAGCAGACGCAGCCGCCCGCGCGCTCTCTCACCGGGCTGTTTTCTCCTCCCTACCCGATCAGGAACCCGATTTTAATCCGGCCTACACCTTCAAAGATATCACGACGTACTATCAAAATTGTCATCGCCTTTATCCCAGCCCATGCAAAGGTCTCAAAAAGGCGGATGAGCGGCTTCTTCTCCGCCTTTTCACCAATACATTGCTGTGCCCGGCAGCCCTAAAACATTTTGACCCCTCCTTTAGTGGCAGCTGCACACACTGTGGAGCGGTGTCTTCTGATATCTATCAGATGGTGTGGGCCTGCCCCTCCAACCCGGCTATTCCCCCTATCCCCAACCCAACCCGGGAGAACTGGGAGGCGGTCCTGCTCGGCTGCCACGACTTACAGGCCCAACAAGCCTTAGTCGGACGCGCCCGAGCGGCGGCAACCGCCACTGGGGTCCCCAACCAGGGACCTCCACCTAGTGCTTGTAAGGATCGGTCCCTTATGGGCCGATCCAAACATACCTCCTGGCCCTTGTGTAAATAAATGTTCTTACCACCACCACCACCACCTGTTATAGGCTGTTGTAGGCCGTCATTGCACCCGCCACCGCTTCGGTGGTGGACGACGGCTGTTGTTGCAGCACGCGTCTTGCTCTCCCTCTTGCTTCTCCTTTCTTCTCTATTTTCTCTTTTGTCCGCACGAGGCAGCGGACATGGTTCAGCAACAGAGCCAGTAGCAGGCCCGTGCATTTTCTTTTGCTTCTTCCTACAGCCACAACAACAACAACAACTGCGAGAGAGGCTCCTGAGAGACTACTTCAGGGACGTCATAGGACAACGCCAGACATCAGCTGTGTGAGCGTGTCAGTTTTCTCTCCAGGCCAGCTTCTCTGGGCGTTCCTACGTGATATATTGAACATTGTTTTGTTAGTCGACGCCTCGTCTTTGCTGGGACAGTTGATGCCGTCCACCGAGCCATAGAGCCGCCAAGCCAACGCTACCGATGAGGCAGCGACCCACATGTAACAACTGGTGGCAGCGGTGCAATACCCAGTCGCAAGCCACATCTAACAAACCACACGAAATCATAGAGGGCAATGAGGCGGCTGACATGATAGCTCGAGATCATACATTCCGAGCCCCGTCGGCGTCCATCTCCGAACCTTCATCTCCACTAACACACAGCGAAGTAATAAACTACCATCGACTTTATCGCATAACAGACGCAGAGCCCCAAAAAGACCTCACTCGTCAGGAAGCCACTATATGGCGAAACATGCAAGCCCGCACACTACCAAACCCAACCCGGCACAGTAAGCTTTGGCCCGTGCAATATCCCACATATGCATGTCCGGCCTACGGGGAGATGTCCGACATCCTCCACATGGTTTGGAACTTCCGCGAACAACCTAAATTATACGGTTTACAGAAAAGTAGCCATGAGCAGTGGGAGGCGAAGCTGGCTCACACAGAGCTCCCCCTTCAGCACCAGCTGATCGGTCGGGCTTGTAGGGCCGTATTCGCCAATGATTTCCCGGACCTGGGTGAACCACCTGCGTAATCACTTTGTATCAATAAATTTATTCCCTCTCTCTCTCTCTGACCCGCCCGCCCCCCGGTCTGCGTGCCGCAGCGGAAGATGAAGGGCTCCTTTTCGGTGGAAATAGTTTTATTCATTCATTCCGTTGTAGAACACAACCAGCATTCCATTGATCGCATCAATGTTCACCGGTGTTTCATTTACAGGAAATTAAAGGCACAGTCTCGGAGTCCTCCACTACGGCGTCTCTCATAGCCTGAATCGCCTTGGGACTCTAAACCCCACAAACCCAGAGTAGATGAGATATGCTGCCGCAAGTTAGTCGTACAGTGGGGGCGTAATCATTTCTTCTGTTTACTGACGCCAGCGGGCCATAATACGAGGCGAGTAAGCCGCATGAGCGATGAGCTTATTCAAAGACTTCATGACGTCGGGTGAGGTGGGTTTTCTTCGTAAAAGGTACGCTCCGAGATCAAACCCTACCGCCTGAACTACTGTTCCCTTCTAGAAACTGATGCTAACACACAGATGATATTTACCAAGTATGGCTCGCTTAGTGGCCTGGTTAGAGCAATATGATTTCAGTGACGACCTAAACAAAAAAGATTCTGTCTACTCCTCTTTATCCCCATCCATGGTTATGAGCCTTCCCATTCAATAAAGGACATTCAATCAAGCAACCCCACAAACCAAACCAACCTAAACAAGGGGAATTATGATGAACGCTACACGATCCGGGGCTTGGCGCAGTTGGTAAAGCACTCTGCTAGGGATCCAGGGATACAGGTTTAATTGCCGGTGTAGACATGATTGATTAATTTTTGTATATAGTGCACTCTCGAAAGTGTGACACTCTCTGCCGGCAGCTTCTGCTGACAGAGCCTGCTGACACCAATAATGCATTAATGGCTTTCCCCTTAATATCAGCTTCCACGTTGTGGTGAACAGCCATTTCCGTGACCGCGGGAAGCGATGGACCTCCTAGCTGGCCCTCTCCATAGTCTACCAAAGCCCTTCACCTCATGTACAACCGCCCGCCGGGTTGGCGCAGTGATTACGGCGCTCGACTACTGTTCCCAAGGGTGCGGAATCGAATCCTGGCCCCGGCGGTCGCTTTCCGATGGATCCCTTTACGAAACCCGTTTTCTCATTTTCCGCCTTGTGAAACCGTAAATATGGCGTCACAAGACTATCCTGCTGATTATGAAAGACTGGACCAGCCTATAAGGATGTTAGCTTCTTTAATGCCAGCATGTTTGTTTGCGATCCGCTCAAGGAGTCTACAAGTTTGACTGGTGCTAGCATTTAGCCCTGTATTGCTTCCGCGTTCCTGTCGTTAGCCTGAATTCGTAATCCCAGAAATGTAAGGCTTGCCACCCGTGGCAAAACGTTACCGTTTGCCCAGAGTGTTATTTCCTGGTTATCCTGATTTATACGCTGACGATGGGGCGATCGTATTCGCGCGTACGAGCGCTTCCGATTTCTCAGCCGATCTTTGGAGCCCGATTAGTTCTAAGTATCTTTCTATAACATCGATTGCTCAATAAAGTGTCGGTTCAGTTTGACCGTCACTGCCCCTGCACATCCACAGAATCAGGTCATCTGCGTATAATGTATGGTTGAGCCCAGGAATTTTCTCCAGTTTTGCGGGGAGGCAGAGCATGGTGCTATTAAACAGTGTCGGAGACAACACCGATCCCTGTGGTGTAGCTTTGTTTCCCAGTGTGGACGGCTCGAGCTGGGCCTGATGTCTGGATGGAGGAAGCCTTGCAGAAGGCTTCCGTGCACGAGTACGCAAAGTCGTGCGGACTGAGCTGCGCTTCCCAGAAATCAGAGCTGCTTATGATCCAACCGGGAAAATCCAAGAAAGAGTTGCCGCCGAACGTGATCGTCACCATCGACGGAACGGCCATCGGGGGGAACGGGGGGATGGGGTGGGGGGCGTCTGTCTGCGACAAGCAATAAATGCAATAAATGGAGCGAAAACAGTCGGAAAAGTGTGCTCGAAACTCGAGCACACTTCTCACAGCAGATTAGGATCCTCGGCCTACTACTTCAGACCGACGGGAAGGCACACGCCGCCGTCACGAAGATCAAGACTACAACCGAACAGACACTCAGTATGATTACAAGTGTATCTAACAGAATCCGAGGCCTCAAAGAGGACGATGTCATGTGCCTGATAACGTGCGTTCGTCGTGTAGCGGGTTACCTACTCCACCCCTTATCTCCAGCTGACGAAGGCAAATGAGATACCATAAACACAATGCTTCGCAAAGCAACAAAGCAAGCACTGGGCATACCCATATACTTGTCCACGCAAATACTGCTAGACATGGGCGCCCACAACACGGTGGAGGAGCTCATTGAAGCCCACCTCTCTAATCAGAGAATCCGGATCAGTCACACGAAACACGGACGAGTCGTTCTACGCAAGATAGGATGGCATATTGAGCCAGTACCCCTCAAGGAAGCCCTTTCGGAAGACTGGAAGACGACCATTCAGACCACACCCCTTCCGCGGAACATGACGCCGTGCAAGGACGACGAGAGGCGCACCGCGCGGGCCAAAGCCATATCCCAGAAGCTGGAAGAGAAGCCCAGGGTCCTCTACGAGGACGCCTCGCTCCGAAAAGACCGTGACCGTGCAGCGGTAGTGGTTACGTCAAACGACAGGCTGATCGTCAGCGCGTCCATAAAGACAACAGACCCCGCAGTTGCCGAAGCAGCCACCGTAGACTCGCACAGCCGATCGTGGACACCATGGTCACCGACTCAAAGACGCCTGCAGAAGCTTCCGCAGAGGGGTAATTAACTCCGCGGCCCAAGCCATTCACCCAAGTGCAAGCCTCCGGGAAGAGCCATAGAGCTCGTGTGGGTCCCGGCTCACTCGCAGGTAGCAGGCAACACCATCGCAGACTACCATGCATGCCCGAGAAATGTCACTCCGAGGCGAGCATGAGCCGGAAAAGCTACCGCATCCGGTTACCAGCTTTCGGGAGATAACCCGTATGCACCGAGAGGAAAGGTGCCGACTGCCAAAACCGCACCCCAAACTCACCAGGCAACAACAGATGATCTTGCGTCGAGCGCAGGCGGGATCGCTTGCGCATCCAGTACTGATGAACCACACATGTACCCTGCGGAACACGATATGCCCTGTCCTTTTTGCAAAAAAGAAAAAAGCACCCTGCCGCACGTTTTCACAGAATGCACAAAACTCAAGACCCCCCCCCCCCCTCCCCTTCCCCCAAAAACCCCCAATCCCCCACCCCCTTGAGCGATGGCAGACCTTGTTATCCAGCCCCGCCCTATCCATCCAGCTCGCACTGACGGACAGGGGCCAGGAGCTGCTGGGAACATATGGGTCCCGCAACTAGGGAACCACCCCGTCTGGTGAAAGCATGCACCACCGAATTATTTCGGGCCTAATAAATGTTGATTCCTCCTCCTTTGTTTCCCAGCCGAATACCTTCCACTGTGTGTCCCCTCATACTGATAGTTGCCGTTCTATATTCTGCAGAATAGCTGAGTGCTTCACGTTATCAAAAGCTTTTTACACGTCTAGACCAACGATCACCCTGGTGTCTACTGTTGAATTGTGTATGACCTGTTCTTTTAGCTGCAACATGACATCACATGCGGCCAAATGCAGTCTAAATCCGATCAGGGTACTCGGGTAGATATTGTTGTCCTCGAAAAACCGATTCAGCCGGATTTGAACAACATGCTCCATTAGTTTCCCCACACACGACGTGAACGAAATTGCACGCAAACGTTCGAAACTCGGCCCTTTCCCCGGCTTCGGGAGGAACACGAGGTGCGCAGCCTTCCATGTCGCTGACAGCCGACCGGCCTTCCAACACTCCTGCATGAATGCTGCAAGGTCTCGGATCAAGGCCTCGTCCAATTTTATTAGCATTCGATTGCTGACCCTGTCCGGACCTGCAGCAGTCTTTGTTATCAGTCTATTACTCCCCGAACTTCGGCAATCGTTATCGGGCTATCTAGCCCCGGGGTTTCCTGGCCCTCGTAATCCGGCATTTGTTGACGTGTACGATTTCCGCAGTTGAAATACCGGTCTCGGACTTGAGATATGAGAGTAGCCGCGGTCCCGTCAAATTGTATTAGCCTGTGAAGTTGCTGCCTGGCCTCCAATTTAGACTTGTCGGGATCTAGAAAATGCCGAAGTGCCACCTACCTGCCTTCCTGATTTCCTGCCCAGTTTGCCGAAAATGTTACCCCGGTTTTGTCTCGTTAAAAAGAGCGCGTATTCTTCAAATTTCTTGTTCAGCACTGCCAATTGTCTGCGCAGATTCCTATTTTCTCTTTTCTGTGTCGCGTTTCTAAATCTTTCTTACGCCATAGACTGATCATGTGATGATCTACTCTTTCCACGTCCTCGTCAACCTCTACCTACTCCGTTGCTTCGTTGGCCGACTGAAGGACCATTTTATTCCAATCGTCAATGTTACTTATGCCTTCCTCCTCATTGGTGCGGACATTTCGGAAAGTCTCCCAGCTCACCAACGTTGCCTTTCTGTGCCGACAAACGGTGGTCTGTTGTCTACCACAATTTCTATAATGTTATGGTCGCTGACTAAATTTGCACCCGTGTTGCACCACGTGGCAGAAACGCAGCCTCCGGATAGAGTTAAGTTCGGTGATGTGTCTATCGAAACGCTGTTGCCCTGGCGAGTCGGTTTCAGGTGATTCGTCAGAAGCAATAAGCCATTCTGCTGAATGCTGTTCCATGATCGGCGTCCTTTTACCTACGTGTATTTGTACCTTCATGCCATGTGATGCGCGTTAATGTCCCCTACTATCAATAGGGGTCTTTCCTTCGCGATCACTCGCGCTTTGGCAAAGAGCTCATCGAAGCCGTTGTCCTGGTATCATGCTGCAACGCTGTTATATTCCTTTTGACAAGGGTGACCACTCGCGTGTTGTCATCTCATCCCGCGTACGATTTGTAACTCGCTATAGCTTAGCTTGCTTACCGCACTCCTGCAATGCAAATAGTTCGAGTTTGTCAATGTCCGTCACAAACGTTTGCAGTACCACGTGTTTGCAACCGAAGCCCCTATATTTCCACTGCCAAATGGTATTTCTACTGTGATGCAGAGCCATTTTTAAGGTTATGAATTTCTTGATAAACCAACTGAATTCTCTCGTCTCTCCTTGCATTACGGCGCGCATCTCTGCCACAGTAACGTTCATGTGTTCTAAAGTGATCATAACGTGTTGGAAAATTTTGTCGTCCTCTCCATTCTTAGCGAATCGTCTTTCCAATCCTTGGAAGCGGGTTTCGAGATCCAACTCGGGGCCGCTTTTTTTTTTTTTTTTGCTGCAGGAGGATAGTCCCTAGGATTCTTCTCCTTATCCTTCTGCTGCGCCTCCGCCACTGGCATTTCGGTATCCATTGGCTGTGAAACCTTGTCTATCACCCTGATCTGTTCCTGCAGCGCCCTAACTTGCGCTTGCAACAACTGATTCTGTTTTTTTAGAGCCTTAACTTCATCTGAGTCCTGAGAGTGAGTACTCACCATTTTTGATGGCGCCTGCGATCGGTTCTGCTGCTGCTGTTTCTGCGGCTGTTGCTTGGGTCGAGAGCCCTCCATCATCGTCTTGGACGGCGGGTGCTGCAGTCGCGGGAACGAAAGGGAACGGGTTCTTGTATAGCTGTGGGACCGGTCGCGAGACTCACTACGTCCATCGCGACGACTAAAGCGGACCTGTTGCTACTTCTTGGGCTCCTCCTCGGCGGCTAATCGGGCTTCCACTTATCTCTTCTTGATAACGTATGGTGTACGCAAGAGTTCTTTGCAGCGTTTGTATCCCATTAGATGACCCTTACATAGGCGACATTTGAGAGTACATTGGTGATCTTCGGGCGGCTATAACACCCGACAGCCACGGCACTTCATTTTTTCACTATCGCACACATCGGAGCAATGACCAAGTTCGTCACATCTGAAGCAAACTTCATCTCTTTTTGAACAACCGACATGGCATAAGCATGCCTTCAATCCTGATAAATCTTGGTACTTCAGGTTCGAAAGAGGTGATAATAACAGTGGATGTCTTCCCAATTCGCCGCACTCCAGCGACCACTGGATTGTGCAGATTCTTTCTCAATGCTTTAACTGTACTTCCGTGAATGCATCACAGATCCCATGGATCTGTGATGCAATCCTCCGGTGCGATCAGATTGACCGTTACTTCATTCTCCTTGTCATCGAGTTTAAAGCAACGAATTGCAGCTACCTTCACGCTTCGACTAAAGTCGAAGGAATGAAAGAGCACCGTACCTTGCTTTCCGTTCACACAGCATGAGTTCTGCTCCGGCCAGCTGATTCCAGCAGCCTTGGCGAGGGCTTGACTCAGCAACAGGATTGACGTGCGTTTAATGACGGCTAGATCTTCAGAGTCGGACACGACTGAATGACTGAACTGAAATGAGACCTTCCCAAGACATAATAATCCCCTTGATGTCTTCTTCCGGGAACCTCAGAAGATTCATAGCAGTCGACCACTCAACCATTTGCCTCCAAGTCGCTTTATAGAGCCATGAGCGGCCCCAACTGCCATTTTGTTTCCCCGCTTGGTACGCGGCGTTGCACCACTTTGTTTTTCTCCTTGGAATCATTGAGAAGTGTCCACTTGCTTCTTGCTTCAACCTTTTTCCCGAGTCTTTGTACCAAGGTGCTGTCATAGCCTTCTGGATCGAGGTCGGTACCTTCGACGATCATGCATCGACATTTTGGGCCCACAAAAGCGGTGGTAGACTGGCGGTGAAGGGTCCTCCGGGCGGGTCACCTCGGCCGAAGCCGCGCTAGCCCTGACGGGCGCTAGCGTTTCGCAGGTGGTCCACACAAGACCGATAATAAGAGCTTACCTGTTGCGCTCACAGTCACATATTTGGTATCTACAATATCATGACGAATTCCAACGCACATGGTACCTGCAGTGAAGCCAAACTCCGATGAAAAGTTCCGCCACAACGATGCAAAATGTGCGGAGCCAACGCGAAACGCGTCCGCACACCACAGCCCCAGGTTACCAATCCTCGAACGAGGGAAGATAGAATTTGCTGTGGCTCAACTTGATTAAGCCCGGGGAATTGCGAAAGCTATAGGTCCTGCTTATACATAGACCAACCAATTCAGCGAAACATTCAAGCTACGCCTAGTTGAGCCAAGCGTAGCCAGGCGGTATTGCTTTCGCAATTTCCCGGGCTTAACCAAGTTGAGTCACAGCAAATTTGGTCCAACGTACGCGCTCCTTTTCGAGACGTTCTGGTTTCTTGAGCGCGTCGTAACCGCTTAGTTTCATTCCAACGTTCAGCACCTGAAAGACTTGAGTCCTCACTAGCGTTAAGTGCACTCATTAAACTGATTTCAGACTCCCTAGAGCTAGAACGCGTTCGACGAGCTGCATCTTGAGCCTGGCTTTTAGAAAGGCGTTGTTCCAGTTCATCAGCAGTTTCCGCAACCCTTCGTCTCTTCCTGGTCTCGCATTGGCGAGCAGTCTTCTTCTGCTTACTAGTCGATGGCATGGCTACAGTGCTCTAGAAGGTTATAGAGCCCGTAGCATGGCCAAGCGCGGCGCGTGTCCATTGCCGTGTTCTCCGACGTGTGTGTGTTGTGGCTGTGGGAAGAAGGAATAGAAAATGCACGGGCCTGCTACTGGCTCTGTAGCTGAGCCACCTTCGCTCTCTGATTGATTTATAAGAAGGAAAAAGGCGCGCTGACTCTCATTTGTTTTCTGTAGACACCTCAACCACGTCGTAAAGAAAGGGAGGGTGGGAGTGAAGATGGAAAGAAAGATGGGCCATAGTGGAGGACTACGGAGTAATTTCGACCACCCGGGGATCTTTACCGCGTGCTGCATCGCACAGCACACGAACGCCTCTTTGTTTCGCGCCCCGCCGGAGTGGGGCAGTGGTAAGACGCCCAACTACTGTGCCGGGGTACCCGGGTTTGAACCCGACCTCGGTGGCTGCGTTTCGATGGAGGCGAAACGAAGAGGCGTCCGTGTTCTGTGCAATGTCAGCGCACATTAAAGATCCCAAGGTGGTCGAAATTACTCCGTAGGCCTACTCTACGACTCCCATTTCTCTCTTTCCACTTTCTCTCCCACCTTCCTCCCTTCCCTTACGGCGCGGTTGAGGTGTCCACAGAAAACAAGTGAGGCAGTTACCGCGCCTTTCCCTTCCTATAAATCAATCCTCTTCGTTTCGCCTCCATTGAAACGCTGCCGCCGAGGTCGGGTTCGAAACCGGGCACGCCAGCACAGTAGTCGGGCGTGGCGCAGTGGTTACGGCGCTCGACTACTGTTCCCAAGGACGAAGGATCGCATCCCGGCCTCGGCGGCCGCTTTTCGATGGAAGCGAAAAGCAAGACGCCCGTGTGCTGTGCGATGTCAGTGCATGTTAAAGAACCCCAGGTGGTCGAAATTTCCGGAGTCCTCCACTACGGCGTATCTACGGCGGTGACCGCCAGGGCCATTTTTTGACAGATCATCGGTTATGCTGTCAGCTGGGAACGCCACTCAAGACATAAACGGGCAATTAAAATCTCCGCTTTAACATCGTATACCTTTGCCCAATCACAAAGAAAGAGCTACAGAAAATATTTCTGTTGATACAAGAAACTTTGAAACCTCTTGGAAGACCAGAAGTTTATATAGTAATATCAAAATTTTATGTTGTTATAACAGAAAAGGCTAAAACACTACAGATAAGTTCCAGAGAAAAACTACAAAACTAAACAAAAATACTACACAACATCAGGAGAGTATGACGCTACGACTAAACTATACAGAATATTTTACGATATTTTTGACACCGATCAATCATTTTTTTTTGACCGAATAGAGTTAGTGTCTGAATTCAATTTTTGATTGCTGTGAATAGCAATAGCTATATATGCTTTTTTTAATTTAAAGACACGATTAACTGCACTTAAATGGCTCAGAACACTGGCAATCTCTAGCCAAAACAAAAGCCCGCGCTGTAAGCATTGCCTCCCGCGATGTCACTCCATCGAGGAAATGCTACATGACTGTCACTGTTGCGCCTGCTCTGCGGTGAGCGCTGGTGCTCCTGCCCACACAAGAAAACAGGCCATGTTAGAAGTGGGACTCAGGTGCGCCGCTCGACAGATCCTCGGCCTCGCCGACTCCCGCTCTACCCACAAAAAGAAGTACCATTGAGCGAAGGAGTACGGAGTTAGGGGACGAAGAAGACTGGTTTAAATCTTTATACGGATGAACAAGAAACACCAAGGCCCGGAAACACTCAAGAGTTTTATAGGGTGCGTATACACTAGCTTCCATAGGTGAAGGGCAGATCAGTAGACAAGAGACTGTCCTGCTCACGTGATCCCTTTCAAACACTTTTATTCTCGGTAAGACCCCCCCTCCCCCTTGTCAATAATTTGAGCTTGGTTGTGAGGAGGAAGTCGATGAGGCGGTGTAGATAGCGGCACAAGAAGCGCGCAGTGTCTGCGCATGTCCTACATCGGGATTCACACCTTCTTCAAAGGAGTCAGCTCGAAGAAGATGAAACGCAGCCGGAAACAATAGAGACATTTAGTTTAGCGCTACCGCTTACAGCTACCGTCTACAGCTACCGCGCGAGCATCAGTACGCATGCGCACATCATCCCGAGGGCTACAGATGGCGGCACGTTCCTGTCAAATTCCGGCGGACTACGCACGCAGAGAGACCAACCAGCGCGCGCTGTGCTGACGGCGCGCTTTAGCGGTAGACGGCCGCGGTAATCGGCAGCGGTTAACTAAAGGTCTATAATACCTTTGTTCCAGAATTCGGCTAACCGGAGAGGAAAAAATCCTGCGCGGCCGCAGAGTGCCGGAAACGGGCCCTTTTGATCCCCGCCGTCTTTTACCGGCCAAACCTGTTGTATCCCGCACAAGTTTCGGTTTCGTTTCCATACACCAGTGCTATCATCATCAGCACATTTTCTCTCTCTCTTCTCTCGAGCTCACACGCTCACACTATGACGTGAATAAACAGTCTACCCTGAGGTGCGGTCTGCGCCTGTTCGTTCTCTCCGTCCGGATACCGGACACCACAGAATGGCGACAAGGATTCAAGCGTAGTTTTCCATTCCGAAAACTGTACATTCGCCAACATATCGGGGGGACCTTACCGCCCGATCCCCCCCCCCCCCCCGTTCCTGCCTACGCCAGGCGAACCTGTAGTACCTTGGCAACAGTGGAAGCTGGTCTTCCGGAACTTCCTGGAAGCGGTGGGAGGTGACGAGCTACAGCCAAGCGTCGCAAGGCAATACTTCTGAACTCCCTCGGAATCGAAGGCCAACGTGTGTACCACAGCCTCGACGCAACAAGGAGCACCGCAGATCCTTGGGCAAGTGTCACGTCAAGTGCTCACGAAGACCCCTTCAATGCTGCTGTCGCAACGCTGGATGTCCACTTCGCAACAGCAACCAACGACCTGGTGGAACGTCACCGGTTCCGTCAGCGCAAGCAACTACCCGGTGAGAATTTTCAAGCCTACATAAACGGTCTATGAGAACTTTCCGCAACGTGCAATTTCGGAACTGCAACTGACAGCATGATCCGTGACCAATTACTTGAGGGAATAACTTCGCAAAAGATATGAGAGCGTTTGCTTTACGAGGCATCGTCCTCTTCAACGCGCAGTTGACATTGGAAAGCAGATCGAGCAGGCAGAAAGGCAATTAGAGGAATTCAACGTCAGCGCTCCTGTGAACCGCGTGCGAGAAACAAAAACGGAATCATTCGACCCCTCGCATGGCACGTGCTACCGCTGTGGTTCGGCTTCCCATCTAGCAAATTTCTCTGCATGCCCAGCAAAAGCCAGACACTGCCGCAAATGTGGAAAGATCGGACATTTTGCAAGCGTCTGCAAGTCAAAGAAAAAGAAAACTTCTAAAAGAAGAGCACCATGCCCGAAAGCAGAGACAGCCACCGCCATTACGATCTTAAACGTCAACGATAAAGATGGGCAACCGAAAGGAATTCGTGCCCCAGTTACGATAGGGCAACGTCCTTTTTCTCTCATTGTTGACACTGGGGCTACAGTCTCTTGCTGAGCGAAGAACATTACCGGAGATTCTTCGCGGATATCTATGCGTTGTGCTCGCCTGCTGTCACCCTCCACAACTACTCCGTAGAAAATATAAACATCATCAGATGCTTTCTGGCCGACGTGGTTCATGGCGAAACCACCGCCTGTGTGCTGTTCCACATCACAACTAAAGGCGCGTCTTTACTGAGACTCAACGCCATACGTAGTCTGGGCATAAACATCGTCGGTTCAACTTTAACCTGCCGCAGCGTCGCGCACGCAGACTCTCCTCCCTCGCTCCCTGCCGAGCTGCAGGATCAGTTTTCGCACCTCTTCTTGACGGGCCTCGGGCCCGTAAAGAACTTCGTGCACCACATCCAGCGTCGCTCGTCCGTGCCGCCGGTTTCTGCAAAACTGCGGCGCCTGCCCATGACTCTGCGAGAGCAAGTTTCCGAGGAGCTGCGCCGTCTGCAGTCGCAGGGGGTAATAGAACCCGTGTCTGTGTTGGAATGGGTCTCCCCCATAGTCGTCGTGCGAAAGAAACATGGCTCGCTTCGGTTGTGCGTGGACCTCCGCGAGGCTAACAAAGCTGTCATCGCCGACACGTTTCCTCTCCCGCACACGGAAGAACTCCTGCATCATCTAGCAGGTGGCACGTGTTTTCGAGGCTTAACTTGGCGTCTGCGTACCACCAAGTTGAACTTACACCGGAGAGTCGCGACCTAACAACTTTTATCACGCATGATGGGTTGTTTCGACTCAAAAGAGTATGTTTTGGTCTGGCCTCTGCTCCTGCGGCTTTTCAGAGAATGATGCAACTGTTGTTGAGGGACTGCAAGGGTGTGCTTTGTTACATTGATGACATAATCATCTGGGGAAGGACACGCCAGGAGCATAACAAAAATTTGAAGCAGGGACTTGAACGTATAAGCGCTTCAGGATTGAAGCTAAATGATAAATGTCTTTTCGCTGTTCCTGAGTTGCACTTTTTGGGACATGTCGTTAGTGGGAAAGGTTTGTGCCCATTGCCTTCCAAAGTAGACGCTGTAGTGAAAGCGCCTGCCCCTCATGATCTCTCAACATTGCGTTCTTTCTTGGGACTTGTAGGGTACTACTCCCGTTTTATTCCCCGATTTGCTGATTTGGATGAACCGTTGAGAAAGCTTTTGAGGTCAAATCAAAAGTTTGATT
Organism: Amblyomma maculatum; assembly: GCA_023969395.1. Taxonomy (NCBI): domain Eukaryota; kingdom Metazoa; phylum Arthropoda; class Arachnida; order Ixodida; family Ixodidae; genus Amblyomma; species Amblyomma maculatum. The sequence continues at coordinate 20,304 of JAJIZL010040379.1, forward strand.
GGAATGAGGAAGCTCAACGCAGTTTTGATCTCGTCAAAAGCTCCTTATCAGCTAGTCCCGTCATACAGATGTTCAACCCAGAGTTAGATGTAATCGTCACCACAGATGCTTCGGAAAAGGGCAAATGCGCACCGTTGCATTTGCATCGAGAGCCTTGACCGCGGCGGAACGAAGATATTCCGTGGGTGAACGAGAGACTTTGGCATGTCTGTTTGCATGCGAGCATTGGCATGTCTACCTTTGGGGAAGACGATTTGTGTTGCGCACAGACAATCAGGCTTTGGTAACTTTGATTTCCTCAGCTGGCGCAGGACGTCGGCCTCTTCGATTATCCAGATGGTCTGCTCGCTTACTGTACTACAACTTTTCGATCGAGTATCAGAAAGGGTCTCAAAACGTCATTGCAGATGCACTTTCACGCCTGCCTATTGAAAGCGCTTCAAATCAAACCGTAGACGAAAAAATAGTCTCGGTCGTGTCATTATCCGTGACAAAAGAGCAGCTGCAGCTTGCTACCGCTGCAGACGAACTATTGCAAAAGGTTGTGGGGTATGTCACAAAAAGGTGGCCGCCGAAAAAGTTTGTAGCACCCGATGTGTTTCCTTGCTTTGACGTGCGAGAAGAACTGTCTCAGGTGGATGGCTTGTTACTCCGAGGGGAAAAAATTGTAATCTCCGATGTGCTGAAGGCTACGCTTGTCAGCTTCGCACACGAAAACCACCCTGGCATGGTAAGGACGAAGCAAAGGCTGCGTGACCTCTATTGGTGGCCTCGAATGGACAAACAAGTTGAGGAAGCTATAAGTCACTGTCACATTTGTCAGATACTCGACAAGTCTGCTTAACCATCTTTCGCGCCTTTGCAACCTGTGGCATTTCCTGACAAGCCATGAAAAAAGCTCGCGATGGACATTGTAGGTCCTCTTGAATGAGCACCTTCCAACTGTCGATACATAATAACCCTGATTGATTACCACTCGAAGTGGCCTGAAGTTGCATTTGCACCGGCAGTAACGTCGCATACTGTTGCTGAGTTCCTGCAGGGAGTATTCGGCCGCGAGGGTTTCCCGGACGAAATTGTAACTGACAACGGACGGCAGTTCAAGTCACAAATGTTCGAGGAATTCTTGCGCGAGAGGAGCATTATACATCGTTGCTCTTCAGTGTACTACCCTCAGGGAAACGGTACAATAGAAAGATTTAACAGGGTGCTCAAAGATTGGATACAAATGGCGAGAATGGAAAAACGCCCGTTGAAAACTTCCTTGGTTGATTACCTCGCTACATATAGATAAACTCCGCACGCGACGACTGGCTCGTCACCTGCGAAGCTCCTACATGGTCGGCAACCCAGAACACGGCTTAGTATTGCTGTAATGCCCTCTGGGAGCGACGTACACTCTAATGCTATATTGAAGCCCGTTCGCGAGAGGGTGCAAGCTAAGCAGTCGTACACCCAACAGTATACGGATTGGAGACGCGGTGCTAGGGCCCCAACATTTCGAAACGGTGACCTCGTTCGAGTAAGGATTCCCAAAGCTGGAGGCAGGGCATCGTTTTCATACATGGGTCCATTTAAAGTAGTCAGAAAAAGAGGCCGGAATTCATTTCTCCTAAGCGACGGCCGCATCTGGAATGCGTCTAAATTAACTCGCGTACCAGAAAACAGCTCTGGCTCTACACCGTCCTGGGCACTGCTTCCAGACAACGATTCAACTACTTCTGAAGATCGCGCGGAACCAGCACCAGCTGAAACGACATCTGAACCGCAGTGTCCAGTGGTTGAAGCAAGTTCAACTCCTCCGCAAAGCAGCGACACAGGACAAATGCTGCGTCGAAGTGCAAGAGACCGTCGCCCACCTGACAGACTTCAATACTGACTTTACTGTTTCTGCCCTTGTGCATACTGTGCTTTTACGTGTGTTTCGTGTTTATTTTAAGCGGGAGGTGATGTTGTATCCCGCACAAGTTTCGGTTTCGTTTCCATACACCAGTTCTATCATCATCAGAACATTTTCTCTCTCTCTTCTCTCGAGCTCACACGCTCACACTCTGACGTAAATAAACAGTCTACCCTGAGCTGCGGTCTGCGCCTGTTCTTTCCCTTCGTCCGGATACCGGACATCACAATAATTTGAGCTTGGTTGGGAGGAGGAAGTCGATGAGGCGGTGTAAATAGCGGCACAAGAAGCGCGCAGTGTCTGCGCATGTCCTACATTGGGATTCACATCTTCTTCAAAGGAGCCAGCGCGAAGAAGATGAAACGCAGCCGGAAACAATAGACATTTAGTTTAGCGCTACCGCTTACAGCTACCGTCTACAGCTACCGCGCGAGCATCAGTACGCATGCGCAGATCATCCCGAGGGCGACAGATGGCGGCACGTTCCTGTCAAATTCCGGCGGACTATGCACGCAGAGACCAACCAGCGCGTGCTGTGCTGACGGCGTGCTTTAGCGGTAGACGGCCGTGGTAATCAGCGGTTAACTAAAAGTCTATAATACCTTTGTTCCAGAATTCGGCTAACCGGAGGGGGAAAAGTCCTGCGCGGCCGCAGAGTACCGGAAACGGGCCCTTTTGATCCCCGCCGTCTTTTACCTGCCAAACCAAACCGCGCTCATCTTCGTCTGGACTGTGTTGCATGCTTCAAATCACACCTTGCCGTTGCCGTCCCTAATATCTCCATCGCTTTCAGATTTATAGCTCCAAGCTTTTGTCTCATCGGTCCAAGCCATCTGTTTCCGTACTCCGCTTTTTGCCGCCGTATATCTTACGTCGTACTTGCGCCATGGAGCTACAGTGCTGGGGCAGTGATTCAAGCGCAGATGTTTCGAAAATCCATCTCTTTTAGTGCGAGGTAGCCAAGGCGTGCTCACCTAGCGCTCCGAAGGTAACCGCATTTTCGTAATTCTAAAAACTTTTAGGGTGGTTGCTAGCGGCCTACTACAACTCTCGATTTCGAAGCAGACGCTTAACCATAATAATTTTTTTAATTAGTTATCTACCTTACTGAATAAGGTTATTCACATCTATTCTGATATCTGCAAACACGGTTACCATTGTTCCCCTGGAACAGTCCTCATATGTGAAACTGCCTATATTTAAGATTCTTGTTTGTCTTTGCTGAAAAGTCCGGTATATCTGTCCGTTGAGAGGGAAAAAAATGTGTGCGTGAGGGAAGGGTGAGAGGAAAAAATTTCGAGAGCACTGTTTAATCTACACTGCAGAAATGCGAAAGCATGAGCGTTGCTGGTGCACATGGTGCATCACGTTTGCTCTCCAACTAAATACACCGTCATTATCATCGCTACTGTCATCATAGCCATTATCACTAACTGCAGCGTCACTTCATCGCTAATATCACCCTCACTGTAGACAAGGAGATTTATGATGTGCGTTTCACGATCCTGGACGTGGCGAAGTTAGTTAAAGCACTCGGCTGAGGATTCGAAGGATGGAGGTTCGATTTCCGGTGGAGACAAAATATTTTTTGATGACGTCATCAGGATGATCGATAGCGTGTGAACGGCGAAAGCCTGCCCGTCCTCTCCTATCATTTTCCTCTCATTGTTTGCCTCTTCCTCTTCACTAACTTAAGCGTCATTGTCATCGCTATTATCATTTTCATGGTAGACAAAGAGAATTATGATGTGCGTTTTACGATCCCGGGTGTGGCGCAGTTGGTTAAAGCGCTCGGCTGGGGATCCTAAGGATGGAGGTTCGATGTCCCGTAATGACAGGCTTTTTGTCTTTCTCATGACGTCATCAAGATGAATGAAAGCTAATTTCCCGCATCCTACATCTGTTATTAGCAAGTGACACATCAGCGCACAAATCCCATGTACAACTCTCGCACCCAACTCTCGCGCACGAGGTTTCGTTCCATAGAAGGGCTTTGGCCTTAATATTAGTGCAACTGCTTGCGGAAGACCTCTGTAAGCGCGTTCTTGCAGACGTTTTGACGCGCGTTCAAATACTGACGGGCCGTAACCGTGGACCATCATAAACTCCATTAATGCGTGTTGAAGAAACTATAATTCTCTCTTAGTATTCATTTGCTCTCAGGCGTTCTCTAAAGCGACAAATGTCTATGTTTTGCTACCTTTAGCCCTCTAAAGAGCATATAGTGCGCTCTCACTGTATTTCTCAATAATAACTTCATTGAATTCATCTGAATGTCATGGGCCTAGGACAAGGTTTCTTGATGGTGGTGTGAAAAGGTTGGAGGAGCTCTAACGATCCAAGTTGGTTCCTGAATTAAAAGAAAAATCACTGACCGTGATCTTTTGAAGGGAGCGAGAAGATTATCAGATAAAATTGATGAAAACAAAGCAGCAGCGTATGTACATAATCATTAGCGCTTTATCAGCTCAAGGAAGACAGCACAGTGAATTTAAACTGTACTGATTATCCTTCACTCCTGACAGAAGCAAAGCTACAAGTGATGCCATTTTCTTGCAGACGTACCTTCAAAACCCCGTGTTCGTGCTTTATCTGAGGTCGTATGAACATGACCCCTTCTCTGGCTCGGATGGTCGATGCTTCCATGGTTGGAACTTTGAAATCTACACTGAAGAAAAGTATGCCGTCGCTGCAACGTTCTACTGGGATAATGCACAGCAGAAAATGTAAGTGCTCCAATACACGTTCCTTACGTCACAGACGTTTTAGCTTTATTGCTCGCTTTTCGATAGCCATCTTCACATTGTGGTGGCTTAATTGTTTAAACAGCTAAGCATTTAATCCACAAATTACCTTTGGTAGATGCATATATGCATGGATCAGCCAATAGGCCCTAAGACCAAGAAAATCATAGGATGAGATTTGTTTATGTTTTAGGCGTCGTTGATCAAAATGAAATAATTGCGTTCTAACGGCGATGATTGAGTATAATGTAGATAAAATGACCACATGCCACCGCCGATGACATCCGAACCCACTACCTCCGAAATCCGCATCCGATGCTTAGCCGACCGCAATACGCCGGAGGCTAATCAATCTTGTACTTTCTTCGGTATTTACATTGCATGTGACCTAAACTTGAGAATGTTCACTCTCTTCCACTGTGAGTGAGCGAAAAGCTTTATTGAGTAGAAATAAGTGAGGGGGATGTGTAGGTGGGGTCCCTAGTCCGGGACTCCAGCGGTTGCCGCTGCTATCCGCGCGCTTGTCACGAGGGCCCGTTGGGCCTCTAGTCCAGAGCTGGATGGGGCAGGCTCCCACCCCTCAATTGTTAGTGCTGCACTTGGGTCATCTTGAGGACTGTGCCTCGAGATCGAGCAGAGTCGCCATCTTGCGGCGCAGTGGGGAACTCTACTCAGTTTGGATGCTCACTCGCGTCGTCTCCTAGTCAGCAGAACTTAAGTGTGTGCGTATACGGCCAGTTGTCTGCTGTTATTTTCTCAATAACGGCGCGATTCTATTTACCTTTCTCACTATTCCGAAACAAGTATTAGCAGGATATCATACCATGCTACAATGAAGACAATAATTCTTCTTATCTAACATGCCGAGCTGTATATATTGTCATCCTCCATCGGTGTTCGGCTTTGGAGGTTGTAACTCGGCATCTCAAACAGCGACTGTTTCGTTAGGCGCCGTATCAAAACAAAACGAACGGGTCTACGACGTCCATGAAACTTAAGGCAACCGCCAAGAAACTGTATACCCCAACTTCTGTCTGCAATCCGACAGCAACTGAAGCTTGAGCCGGCCTGAACACTACTGCGACCAGATGCAAATCGACAGGTCATTCTGTGCCTATGCACGATCAATGTGTTCGAGTGCTTTCCTTCCGTTAAGTTGTTCATTTTGGGTAAAATCTCTGTTTGGCTAAGTAACTCTGCCTTCTTCCGTGCAAAGCCAGAGTTTCCGAGGAACTCAGTAAAAAGATTCAAACATCATACGGGCTTAACGATTGTAACTCCTTGCTTGATCTTGTTCACTACTAGGATAAATAGATTTAATAGTCGCAAAAATTATTCGGCGAGTATATTTCTTTTAAAAACAGGTTTGTATCTTGCCCCTGTTCTCGTAACATTTTTTTTTTTAAACATGGTCACAGATCGAAATTTATAATTTGCTAAGACTGTCCCTAAAGATTTGTCCTGAGAAAAAAAATGCGGCCATGCTTAATTATTTGCAATGTCTTCGCAGCGACTTATATGCTTGTAGCTTGCATTTGAACGCAAATAATTTCAGAAGGTGCTAAATTTTTGCCGGCGTGTAATTTTCTGTCATACGGCCAAATATAATAGGGGCATTTTCATCAATCATGAGACTGCTAATTTATTCAACGCCACCTGTATTAAAAATTCTCATATGCTTACTTCTGCTCCCACATTGTCTTCAGTTACACTATGACATTCAGCTGCAAGAAAAGCATGCACTCGCCTTATAGTGAGTCCCGTGAATATAATCGCATCACTCGGCGTGCTACACAAGTGCATCCAACTTTCCTGTGCGGCCTGACTTCCAGCCCTCTATCGAGGTTATCTCGGGATAAGGTAGCCTGCAGCAATGGCGGCTTCCTCAGCCACAGTTGGTGTACAGTCGCAGTTATAGTGTGTCACACCCGCCGGGAAGTTGGTGCAATAACTAATCAGCTTAATCACCCAATCAAGGACTATGGGACGAGCCAGACTGTGTCTCTTTTTTAAGAAAGGTTACAGGATAAACCTTGCATCTGCGTGGGCTTGAAAGATACTAGCACAGCAACTACTATACTGTCCCGGTGATCGCTGCACACTGCAGTGTGCAAGTCTCTAAAGACAGGCGCGTCTTCATCTTACAAAAATAGACGTGGACGAGGAAACGCGCATGAGTACAGTACATACGTTGAGGCGAAATTGATTTTGCCGTAAGTGGCACTAAATTTACCTGTCTGACAACGATACGCGCCCACTGGTGAAAAAAGCGAACAAAAGAAGACAACACTTTATCCGCCAAGTGTAACTCGATGAATACCTCAGGGCGATGAGCGCGGTAAGGCGAAAAACACGTGCAAAACAACGCCAGGAAATCTACAAGGGGGGTTGCCTGCCTTGCTTTTCTACAGTTTTCGCTTCTTTTCAGCAGCGCTGGACAATTTCATAGTGTTGTCTCGAAAAGAGGAACCGTCTAAGCATTAAAACGCTCATGATTTGCAGACGATACGTTCTCTTCGTCAGTAAACCCGCTTTCAACAAGGAAAAAAAATCGACGCCGTGTGCATTTCTGCGAACGCCGCCGGCTGCCGATCCACACTGTTGAAACGATGGCGTCGCCACCGCTAGGTCGTTTTCGCGGCGAACACCCGCGAGCATTAAAAGTCCTGTATTGCCGCGTGTTGTGATAGCGTTACCTTAATTCATAACAGAGGGGACGCTAAGGACTTGAAAAATTACAGGCCAATAATCTTACTATCCGTTATACGTACAAGGTATTTACTGTGGTAATCGCTAATAGAATGAAGACAGCCTTAGACTTTAATCAACCTGAGAATCAAGCAGAATTTCTGAAAGGGTACTCTACCATCGATCACATTTACGTTATCAACCAGGTAATCGAAAAGTGTTCGGAATATAACCAGCCCTAATATATAGCAACTGACTAAGAGAAAGCATTTGACACGGTAGAATCCTCAGCAGTCATGCACGCATGCGAGATCAGGGTGTGGGTGAACCATTTGTAAAATTACTGAAAGATATGTATAGCGGCTGCACAGCAAGCATAGTTATACATAAAGTGATGAAATTCCAAATAATAAAGGTTTTAGGCTAGGAGACACAATCTTCCCAGTGCTATTTACAGCTTGCTTAGAGGGTGTATCATGGGAGTAGTTAGGCATCAGGGTCGATGGAGAGTATCTCAGTAATCTGCGATATGCTGATTACAGTGTCTTGTGAAGTAACTCAGAAGACCAACTTCAACTAATACTTAATTGTCTAGACAGGAGAAGCAGAAATGTAAGCCTAAAATTAATATCAACAAGACTAAGGTAATGTTGAATAGCCTGGGAAAGGAACAGTTTGAAATAGGTAACGAAGCACTGGACTGGTAGTGTCCGCTGATCCGGACCACGAGAGGAAAATAACTAGTCAAATAAGATTAGGACTGAGCGTATTTAAGAGGAATTCAAACATTATGGCTAGCAGCTTACGGGAATCGATCAAGAGGAAAGTATACAACAGTTGCGTCCTACCGGTACTCACCTATGGGCCTGAAACATAGAGGTGAACGAAAGTGGTTCTACTTGAGTTGAAAACGCAGAGGGCTATGGAACGAAAACGTTAAGAGATAAAAAGCGTGCCGAGGGGATCAGAAAAAAGCTCAAGTTACTGATATTCACTTGAAATCAAGAGCTGGGCGGGAGCAGTGCATGTAGCGCTAAGAGGGAAAGCCGATGGTCTCTATACTTCATCTCACAAGTTATCTGCAATACTGCGAACGGCAGAGGCACCCCGCTCCAATCAGGATCACGCACACACACTACAATACGCAATTGTGCTCCTACGTGCCTCTCTCCTCCCAAATTGGCGGGGGTGATAGTAGAAGCCCAATTCTCTATTATGATGCGCAGGGGCGAGATGCACTTAGGAGCACAATTGCAAGGACTCCTCTGTATTTCGCAGTGCTGCAGATATCTTGTGAGACGAAGTATAAGGGTAACCACTTTGATTCCGAGGGAAGGAAAGCATAGCAGGGGGCGGCAGAAAGTTAGGTGGGCGGGTGAGGTTAAAAAGTTCGCAGGGGTCAAGTGGATGCAGCTAGCGCAGGATCGGGTTAATTGTAGGAAAATGAGAGAAGCCTTCATCCTGCAGTGGGTATAGTCAGACTGATGATGATGATGCACGTCAGCGCTGTTTCCAACCTGGGAAACTAAAATGTATATATATATATAGGGCGCTCGACTACTGTGCCAAGGACGAGGAATAGAATCCCGGTTTCGGCGGCCGCTTTTCAATGGAGGTTAAAAGCAAGGTACCCATGTGTTGTGCGATGTCAGTGCGCTTAAAGAACCCCAGATGGTCAAAATTTCCGGAGTCTTCGAACCAAACTACACATTTTTTTTCTTTTAGTGCAGTGTAAATATTTACGACAAGAAATTAGAGGTACCTCATATTTTTATATATTGAAAACATAAGCAAGTCCCATAAATAAAAACACTAAAGGCTAAGAAAAAAATTCGTGTCTGCCACAATAGCAGGAAATCAAACAGAATACGCTGGAAAATAAAAATTACATAGCTTCGTACGAAAAGCACCTTCAATTTCCATGGTTAGGCTCCCACCAATAATAATAAGAATAATTAGTTCAGGGAAAGCAAAGGTGCTGTATCTGTCACACTTGTTTTGTGGACGCCTGAACCGCGCCGTAAGGGAAGGGAGGCGTGACTAAAAGGGGAAAGAGAGAGTGGAGTGCCGCAGTGGAGGGCTGCGGAGTAATTGCGACCACTTGGGAATTTTTACGTGCACTGGCATCGCACTGCACACGGACGCCACTTCGTTTCGCCCCCATCGAATGAGTGAGTGAGTGAATCAACTTTATTGTCCTACAGAAAAGGCTCTTTTATGGTTGGTTGGTTGGTTGGTTTGTGGGGTTTAACGTCCCAAAGCAACTCAGGCTATGAGAGACGCCGTAGTGGAGGACTCCGGAAATTTCGACCACCTGGGGTTCTTTAACGTGCACTGACATCGCACAGCACACGGACGCCTTGCTTTTCGCCTCCACCGAAAAGCTGCCGCCGAGGCCGGGATTCGATCCCGCGTCCTTGGGAACAGTAGTCGATCGTCGTAACCACTGCGCCACCCCGGCGGGGTAAAAGGCTCTTTTATATCTCAGGCCCTTCTCTCAGGCCCTTCCCTTTAGAGAGTGGCACCTTGGGGCAGGTGAGAATACGCTTCAGATGCTGGCCAAACAAACTCCCCTGGATCTTGGCGGCCTCTTCCGCTAGTCGAACCGCTAGTAGATGGTGTTCCGGGTTTGGGCTTTCCAGCAAAGCCTCCCAGGCTTCTCTACTATCAATTTTGTTTGCCCTGCCTGGGGAATGCAAACACTCCCATGTTATATGGTTCAGGATGCCCCTCTGCCCGCAAATCCTGCAGCTCTTATCTTCAAAATCTGGGAATATATATTTATTTATGACCAGATTTGGATAAACTTCCGCTTGCAGACGCCTCCATGCCGTCTTCTGTTTCCCATCTAGAGTCTTCTCTGGAGGGGGTAGTTTCAAACACTGCCTTCTATAATACTGCGTCACATCATAATACGACGCGCCCCGCCGGGGTGGTACAGTGGTAAGACGCCCGACTACTGTCCGGAATTCCCGGGTTCAAACCCGACCTCGGCGGCTGCGTTTCGATGTAGGCGAAACGAAGAGGCGTCCGTGTGCTGTGCGATGTCAGCGCACGTTAAAGATCCCCAGGTGGTCGAAATTACTCCGCAGCCCTCCACTACGACTCCTCTTTCTCCCTTTCCGCTTTAACTCCCCCCTCCTCCCCCCTTCCCTTACGGCGCGGTACAGGTGTCCACAGACACAAGTGTGACAGATACTGTGCCATTCTCTTCCTGTGAACCAATTATTATTATATATATATCATAATACGACAGCAGACGCCCTTCTATTTTGTAGCCTTCCTCAGCTTGCTCATTCCGACCTGCCCGGCAGTAGAGATCTCTAGCCAGGTTGTGAGCAGCTATGTTGCCCCTAACAGATTCGTGCGCTGAGGTCCAAGTCAGATGAATTGTCCTATCCAATTCTTTTTGTCTTAGAATTTTGAGTGCCATGGGAGATATCCTCCCACTACCAAACTTTTGAATTGAAGTTTTACTGTCGCTCAACACATACGTGGCCTTTGTGCCGACGCAAGCGAGAGCTATTGCAACCTCTTCTGCCACATCAATATCACTCTTGATCGATAGTGCCGAGATCGAGCCCCCTACCCCGTCAACCACTACTGCTAAGGTGCCTCCCCCCACCCCCTTGCCGCCCGCCGCATCTACAAATGCGACCTGCTCCCTCGGCTCCCTTGAATATATGCGTTCCAGAGCCTCAGCCCTTCTCTGCCTTCTCTTTATTGCATGTTTCTCGGCAATTGGGGAACTATAACACACTCCCGTGCCTTCCACCCTATGGTGGCCTGCATGCCACTTCTCCTAACCGGATTCAGCCCCGCTTTTTCCAAAATTACCCTCCTCACCCTTGTGGTGCTGCACCTTTCTAGCTGCGAGACATTTACCACCTCAATCAGTTCCACCAAACTATTATGCATTCCCATAGCCAACAATCTCTCTGTGGATGCCATCATAGGCAGTCCCAAAGCCCTCTTGATACACTTTATCATAAATGCAGTTGTGTTCCTTTCTGCCGCCTTTATGTTCAAGTAAGGTGTCGCACAGCTCACTATACTCGTAATAAAGGCCTGAACCAATTTAATCGATTTTTTTTTCTTTAAGGCCCTCTTTCTTATTTGATATTCTCCTAAAGAGACCCGAAGTCTGCACGATATAGCCTTCCAGCTTCTTGATGGTAGCAGCATCATGGCCCTTCACCTGCAGATGTAAGCCCAGGATCCTAATAGTCTCTACCTCCTAAACTTGCATTCCACATACCAGAATTTGAATTTTTGAAGACGGTTTATTTCAAAATGTCTGTTCTTGTATAGGAATAATTCCGACATTTCCGGAGAGCACTCCAGACCCCTTTCCACCGCGTATGCTACAATACAGTTGGCTGCCGCCGTGAGAGTTTGCTCAATCTCTCCATCACTGCCCTTCTCTCCAAATTATTGTCATCTGCATACATGCTGAATTTAAGATTCTGGTTACTTTATTCTGGTTGTCAGGGCCTTTAGCTGCACTAACTTCCTCGTGGCCATAATAAACAGTAGCGGTGAGAGGACCACTCCCTGCGGTGTCCGCCTACTTCCTAGCTGAATCACTTCCGAAGTGTTCTCCAGAAACACTACCTCGGCTCTCCTTTCTCTCAAGAAATCCCTGATGTAGTTAGAGGTTCTTACCCCTACTACTACCTCACTCAGTCCCTCTAGGACCACCGAATGTTTTACTTTATCGAATGCCATCTTTAGATCCAGCCCTAAGATCGCGTTTGCATCCTTTGTCTGAGATTCCACAATGTCACGCTTCAGGAGCAGCATAACATCCTGCGAGCTAAGGTGCGGCCTAAAACCGAACATTTCATTCGACCATAGCTCATTCCTCTCCGTGAATCTAGAGAATCTAGTCTGCACTATATGTTCCATCAATTCCCTGCCGCACGAGGTGAATGAGATTGGCCGAAGAGTTCCTATTCCAGTTTTCTTTTCTGGCTTAGGAATTAGCATCAGCTTCGCCATTTTCCATTGATCAGGGATTTCCCCTTCAATCCAGCAAAAGTTCATAAATGTAGTGATATCCCTAACAGAGCTATCATCTAATTTTTTTAAAATTTTGTTAGTAATGCCATCCGGGCCCTCGCCTCCATCGAAGCGCAGCCGCCGGCGGTCAGGATCGAACCGCGGTACTCCGGCACTGTAGTCAGGCGTCTTACCACTGAACCCACCGCGGCGGGGCTTCCTACAAAGCCAAAATTGAAATTTACCAATAGCCCGGTGCTAGCTCACGGCACTGAGTATTTTATTTTTCATCACGTGTGCATTAGCGACCACCTGAGCTTAAAACAGACACGGGATAAATATGCGATTGCGCTTGTAGTCATAAAGTGCTCACTAAGCACTCACGCTAACATCACGCATTTCCAGCCCACATTAAAGCTTCAGTCGTGGTTCCTAATTGCAGGTCATTCTAATGAATATATATATTCAACAAAAAGGATTCCTTTTTTTCAAAACGTTAGCTGGTAAAACAAAATAAACACAAGCAATAAGCACACACAAGAAACTCAAGCGCTCAGACACAAACATACAATATCGCGTGTCTGATCAAAGTTCGGAGTACGGACAGAGGATATTGAGTTTCATTATCAGCATACTTGTGAAGAAGTCTGTATAGATGTAACAGAGCGCTGATAACAGAATAGAGGACCAAACAGAACAAATGTTACGGGTAGGTGCGGTCATCTTTTCATGAACTCAGCCACTCTACTAATGGTCGTCAGAGCCATGGAATCTTGATGCCGCCGAAAGCCTACTAATATCAGTACTAGCCCTGCTCTTGGTCGAGTCTTGAACCCTGGAATCCAGACTCTTCATGTACTCCATGCTGCGGTGGCTTATGTCTGGCTTCACCTCCTTTGCACATTCTGCAGTAGCTGCGAGCACCAGTCCTTGTTGAGCGATCATCGACGTGAACAACAGAAGTCCGGCAAATGCGAATGCAAGGTCCAGACGGCCAACCTTCTGGAGCACCACAACAATGAAGGCGGCGATAGCACCCAGACGACCGCACGCATAGAGCCAGCACGCAGCAGATCCACGAACGGCGGTCGGGAAGAGTTCCAGGATGTAGACAAAGCATAGCACAGCACCAGGAAAGTACACTGCCTTGGAAAGAATGAGAAGCGCCTCGGTTGCAATTGCATACTCCGTGTCGCATGCAATACTCAGCATGCACTGAAGTGCTCCGAACAACAAGAACCATAATGTCATGAGGGTCCGCATTTTCACGCTTGTTAACAGCAGGTACATGACTGTGCAGGCCGTCAGTTTTAGAGTAAACGACATGGAATACATCCAGGGCTTATTATACTGCGTTGTAGTGTACATGGCGAGGTACGCTGTGAACATTACGGAGAAAAAGGAGAGGCCCATAACGAACGCCCGTCCTTGAACGGAACATCCACCGAGTATGTCCCGACCGAAGCCGGGCTCGCCCTTATCGTTCCTGGCAATTTCGGTCTTCAGTTTGTGAATAATTGACGCCGTGTGCTCGTATAAAAAGTGGTTGGCGTGGGCAGCGACTAGCATAACGGCCTCGGCCGACTCGAGTCGGCCCTTCGCCACTAGCCAGCGTGGCGACTCGTACATGACGCAGAAATAGTGAATCGAGAGCGCAGTCGGGAGAAGGAAAATTGCTTGCTTCAGTGTCCAGCTGACTTTGACAGGTACGAATATGACATACCATAGTTCAGCGAGGACCACTCCTAGCGCCATGGAGAGGACGATATGCAGTGGCCTGTTCTCGTAGGTGGTTATCTCGAAGAGGCTGACGACTGTCAGGCAGCACACCACGCCGACGCTTCCCGAGGCGAAGAACTTGACGGTGATATACATCACGAAGCTCTTGGACAGGCAGTCAGTCAGTGTGGAAACAATGAGCAGTGCAACACCAGACAAAACGACGGGCATGCGACCGATGCTATCCGCAATGGGGCCGGCAGCGAGTAGAAATAAGGTGGCGCCAGCATTATGAACAGCTGTTATTGCCGCCGGGAACAAACGTCTTCCACAAACGAGGTTCCACTCACTAACTATGCTCGTTCTCTCTTGCTCGTCGTCATACTCCCACTCGTAGCATGGAACCGCCTCGGTGCTGTTTCGGCCTTCCGAATGCTCGTAGAGGTCGCATCGGCTGAGCTGCCTGTACGTGTCTTCAGGGACGACCGAGTTCCTTTCGGCTTCTGATATGTTGGAGCTTTCCGGTTGCCTGCACCAATGCTCCACATCTCTGGAAATCAATTGGAGTACATAGCCGTGGGTGCTCATCAGGTAGGTAGCCAGCGTGCAGAGGCCCAGCAGTCGCTTCTGGAAGATTCCATGTCCGAAGGCGACGTAACAGTCGAAGGACTCGCTGCTTCGCCGGTGTTTGGGAAGCACTTGAATGGGTGTTAGGATGCCTCTACTTTGGCTAGGGCAATTCCCTGGCGAACCTACTTGAAGTGTTTCGTGACAGGCTCTCTGTTCAACGCTCTTCTTCTTCTTCTGCCTTGATATATGGCACATATCCATGAAGGGGGATTAGCCAGGGTTCAGTGTGGACTGGCAAATGTCCTACACAAACTGAATTAGTGCATTAAAGTAATTGTAAGCTAAACAAAAACTCAAGATTTTAGATCACAATATTGATTGAAAGGAAAAATACGAAGCAAAAATTTGCAAGTTTGTAAATTTGGAATAAAGTTAGCAAGGGAATCTGTCCCTAGCTGTGATGTAGTTATGTAAGTACTGACAAATTTGAGGCAACGCAAATCCTTTCGCACTCGCATCGAAGAAGATCAGAAGCGGGACAGATAACAAGAATCCCAAGTGTGGAATTGGAGTTTCTAAATGCACCCTCCTCTGACCTTCGGCAAGCGTGAAAGGAAGTGATCAATATTTTCAATCTCACCGCAAGAAGGTTTGTGGGGCTGATCACGCATCTACAAGATTTAGCCGAGGAATCCTGCATCTCATGAGAGCCATCGTTACCTCACACTGACGTGATTTACATGAATGAACTTTCCATGAGTATATGAGACGCTGGGATTCGGCAGTAGATAGCAAGGGATCATTGCATGAAGCGGCTAGGTATTGATAACGCTGGAAACGGGACATTCCAAAAATGGTGACATTAGGAATGGTACATGAAACAGATGCATCGCATCAAGAGCTGATTTATCCAGGAAATCTGCCGCTTCGTTCTGGAAAATACCGCTGTGACCAGGGACCTAGATGGAGCGTATTCCCCCCCCCCCCCCCCCCCCCC
>JAJIZL010040380.1:0-10449 GCA_023969395.1 Amblyomma maculatum
AATAAGTTCACAGGAAAGGAAAGGCGCTGTATCTCTCACATTTGTTCTGTGGACACCTGAACTGCGCCGTAAGGGAAGGGAGTGAAAGCGGAAAGAGAAAAACAGGGAGGGCTACGGAGTAATTTCGACCACCTGGAATCTTTAACGTGCACTGCTATCGCACAGCACACGGACGCCACTCCGCTTAGCCTCCATCGAAACGCAGCCGCCGGCGTTCGAGATGGAATTCGGGTACTTAGCCATTGTAGTCGGGCATCTTAACCACTGCACCACCGCGACGGGGCAGGAGGCAGATGGGGTGAGTTGAAACTCTCATCTCTTGGAGAGCTTGCCACAATCTGCTGTGATCTACGCAATCAAGCGCTTTCGCATAATCAACAAAGCAGAAGTAGATGGGTTTCTGGAACTTTCTTGCGCTTTTTCCATGATCCGCGAAGGTTGACAAACTGGTCTCTAGTTCCTCTTCCCTTGCGAAACCCAGCTTGCACGTCTGATAGCTCCCGATCCACATACTGCTGGAGCCTGGCTTGGAGGATTTTCAGCATCACCTTGATAGCATGCAAAATAAGTGCGACCGTGCGCTAATTGAAAAAAAAAAAAAAAAAAAAAAAAAAAAAAACACCTTTGGCACTGTCTTTCTTTGGAGTAGGGACGTAAACTCACCTCCTCCAATCCTGGGGCCACTAAAGAGTCGTCAAAATTTGCTGACGTGATGCATGCAGAACATTAACAGCCTAACAACACCATAAAAGTCTATATATTCGCAGATCCCCCCTCAGAGATTTGTACAGCATTTTGCAATTTATTTTCATGAAAGCATTTGTCTATGGCAGTCCTCATTACAGTTTTAATTACATCGCTCTGAGCGCAGGACAAACATCGCAAGCGAAATATTGCCACGCATCGGAAGCTTAGGCCATTCCCATCAACATGTGCATAATAGTCACACTATATCACAGTTGCCACACAATTAAAATGTTTCCCGCAAGCTGGGCTTAAAGGGCAACTCCGGTGTTCTTTTCATCTAAACTCCGCTCCGGTAGGTCAATGTCAAATGCTCAAGTGAATGGCTTTGGTCGCCGTAGTGCGAAGAGTAGAGCTACGCTCTAAACAAAAACGGATCCAGACGAAGTGTTAGAGGTAAGCAAAGGACATTACGTTTGCGTAATACAGGGGCTCTTTCACAGAGCTGTTATTAAGGCAGAAAATTGACCGACGATGTACGCGCAAAGCGAATTCATCGTCCGTGTTTACCGCAAGCGATGTCACACCGTACCGCTGTGTGACATCAGTCGAGTGGACAGCAGGAAATTCTGAGGCATTGTTATTTAGGAGGCTTCTGGAGTGCACCAGGCGCGCTGTCATGTAGAAGCGCTTAAAATTTATCTCACTTATTCCCCCCCCCCCCTCCGACACCCTGAAAAAGAAGGAGCACTCTAGTTCCAATCGCTTAATTTAGTCCAGTGTTTTGTAATGACGCTCGACAATTTTACAGTTGCAGCTCAGTGATTAGAGAAACATAAAAATATAGTTTTTAACGTCGCCTGACTGACTTAATTGACCAAGCTCAAATAATTCTTTCCCTGCCATGAGAAAAATCACCGCATTTTGTGCTTTTCCGCTAAATGGTCCAAGGGGTAGGAGGTATAAAATTCATTGCAATAAATCCAACTGTCGAGCCAGATCGTGGAGCAGGTCACTTTCAGTGGGCACGAGAAAAAGCGAGTTCATCTCGTCAATCACAAGGTTTCTACGAAGGTGACGATGTATTGGACCGTGGCGATGACACGTTTCATAGCGTGCACAGTCGTAAATGGTGAACGTGATGAAGCGAGCGCTTACAACATTCAATAAATTATACGCCTCTTATAGCTCATGCATGCGCTTTTGTAAAAGCCCAAAATATTTAGAGATATGGATAAACTAAGAGGAAAGCCCCTAATCTCAGCTTTATGCTGGTATTGTCCTGCTAAGTAACTTATAAGAATAATTGCAGAGCCTGATTGATGGCGATGCACGAGCTGCAGTTAAACAAAAAGAATACTTGAGCAGATACTACAATAGATTGTCAACAACTGAGTTGGTTGAATTTGAATAGGTCGTTTTTTTCTATTGTGTTTTAGTCATGGTGCGAGCTGACACCCCTGTGTACTTGAGCTCAGACGGGAAAGGATTTCCAGGATTTCCACTTAAAAACTACAATAATGTTGTATCTTAGCGCCAAAGCATTAGGAGCTCGTAAAGGCGGATACTCACCGTCGGCGTCTGTATATGGAGGTTAACGGAGGAGACAGAAGGGGTGGTAGGAGTAGGAATAGATAACTGGTAGTAGAAAAGTACACTAATAATGACCAAAGCCAACAATGCACGTCGCCCGTCCATTGTCACGCACCGTTACCTTTTCGAATTCCTTTTTTCCCCGCGCAGCTGCAGACTGGAACGTCCTTCCAGGTGACATCGCTGCTATCACCTGCTCATCAAAGTTCTTTGAAAGTGTAAACAAATACGTACTATAACAATGTTTTTTATAATGTTTCCACCCCTTATGTAACACCCCTTCCTGGGACCTTTAAGGAAATAAAATGAAATTAAATGAATGACAGAGCACATTTAAGCATGACTCAGCAAAATTGGCGAAAATTGAAACTCCGCAATGACTCTTGATATTATGACTAAATATGGCTCTCAAAAATAACGATGTACAAGCATGACAGCGATATTAAGATTCGAAGACTAAGAATCACCCGGTACATTAAATGAATGTAGTACCTGTAGATAATGCCACGTGTACGCGATGGGGAAGATAGCAATAGCGGAGAATGAAAGTTAGAAAAATTGTCTTACGCGGTCCTCGTTACCACATAATCAGAGTCAAAAACGCGGACGATTTCGCATTCATCCGCATCACAATCCAATTGGCCGCCTTATTTTTTAGAGTCATGATTCTTCTTCTAACATCTTAATAACGCTACAAATAAACGTTAGGGTGACCTTTTCCAGGCATTACTTCAAAATTTATACAAAATAAACGTAACATAAAAGTGACATTATTGAAACGATAACGTACGTCTAGAAATTTTGAACGCGTTCTGGGAGAATGCTCTTGAACGTCACTTTTTCATGCATCGTATAACTTCAGGATAACAATAAATACACCCACGACATGATTGCAGTTTTTTTTTTTTTTGCTATTAATTTTCAAAAAAAGCACCTCATTGGTTTTATACATGACAGTTTTACTTACTAGTTCCCAGCGTATAGCACAAACTTCATGAGAAAAATTTTGCTATGCGCTGGAAGCTCACACCACTTCTATGATTGTGTTAAAAAGTATCTTACAATGTTCCGCTGTAACCTGATAATTATTTTAAAAAACGCAGCCCATTGTTTTCCTATGGCAGTTTCAACCTTCCAACTATTTGATGTGCGCTGAAGAAAACTTTTAAAAGCAAATTTTTGTCACGCATCGGAAGCTTGTACCATTCCCATCAACGTTTGCACAAACGTATCTAGAAATTGCCTCACAGTTCAAAGACGTTTGTCCTAGCGTGGCGATCCAACACAGCAGGGAGTTTAGAACAGGGGCACCCTGTCGGTTAGGAGAATAGGGTAATAGCGGGGCGCGAGTGCACATGCCCAGAGTGATTGCCGTACTTCATGCGGTGTTCCAATAACCACAGCTTTCTCGGTGACTCTGAAACAACATGGTCAACGTATGCGTTCAACGCTAACTTGGAGTCAGTTTTAACATCCAGGTATTTAAATCTGTCAACTCGCTTGAATTCCGAATTATTAATTTTGTAAGTATACATTTACGGTTTCCTTTCTTGATTGTGACCATATCATATGAGCCTATTTGTGGTAAACGATGAGGATGGTCTGATCTGGCAAAGGTTCATTGTCTTCAAAACGATGCAATTGTCAGCGAAGAACCGACTTCGCACAGCGAAATTCAAAGGCAGGTAATTTGGATAAATAATGAAAAGGGAAGAGGTCTGAGAACAAAACCTTGCGGTACTCGATCCTGATAGTACGGGAGCAGATGAATTAAAACTTCCTATACATGTTTACTGTTCCCTATCACTAGCAATGTGATGTTGAAAATCCTCCAAGGTAGGCTGCAGCAGTATGTGGATCGGGAGCTTCCGGACGTGCAAGCTGCTTTTCGCAAGGGCAGATGAACTAGAGACCAGATTGGCAACCTTCGCTGGATCATGGAAAAAGCAAGGGAGTTTCAGAAACCCATCTACTTCTGCTTTATTGATTATGCGAAAGAGTTTGACTGCGTAGATCACAGCAGATTGTGGCAAGCTCTCCAAGAGATGGGAGTTGCAATTCACCTCATCTGTCTCCTCAGGAACCTGTATGAAGGGCAAGAGGCCACAGTCAGAACTGGGCATGGTCTTACTGATTGGTTTCCGATTGAGAAAGGAGTGAGACAAGGCTGCATACTGTCGCCCTGCCTGTTTAACCTATATGCTGAGTGCATCATGAGGAAGGCCGGTATGGACGAGTCTTCAACTGGAGTGAAGGTTGCCGGGAAACGTATCAACAACCTTAGATATGCGGATGATACAACTTTAATGGCAGAAAGTGAAGTGGAACTCAAGAGACTTCTGATGCGCGTACAAGAAGAGAGCGATAAGTTTGGGCTTAAATTTAACATTAAAAAGACAAAGATCATGGAGTCTTGCCCTATCAAGTCCTGGAGCATCAAGGGACAAGAAGTGGAAGCTGTGACAGATTTTCTCTTCTTGGGCTCCAAGATTACTCCTGAAGGAGACTGCAGCCATGAAATTAGGAGACGCCTGCTTCTGGGAAAGAGAGCCATATGGCTAGCCTTGACCGCCTAGTAAAGAGCAGAGACATTACATTGCCAACCAAGATCCGTATAACTCGTGCTATGGTCTTTCCAGTTGTGATGTATGGATGCGAGAGTTGGACTGTGAAGAAGGCCGACCGCTGAAGAATTGACGCGTTTCAATTGTGGTGCTGGCGGAGACTCTTGAGAGTTCCTTAGACGGCCAGAAGATCAAATCAGTCGATATTGTCGACCATAAACCCTGACTGCTCATTGGACGGTCAAATTCTAAAGTTAAAGCTCAGCTGCTTTGGTCATCTGATGAGAAGAGAGGAGTCGCTGGAGAAAGATTTGATGTTGGGAAAGGTTGAGGGTCACCGGAGAAGGGGTAGGCAGCGAACGCGATAATTAGATGGCATCCTCGAGGCGCTACAGATGAAGTTATGTGTTGTTAGGAAGATACTGAGAGACCGGAAAGCGTGGCGTGATATGGCCCATATGGTCACAAAGAGTCGGACACGACTGAACGACTGAACTGATCACGGAAGAACCAAGCCAGCGCTGAACTATTAATGTGTATAAATAATATAATTAATGAATACAATGTTTTCAATGCAACATATGCCATTATCTGTTAATTTAACATTACAATAACGTTTAAAAGTCAGAATAATGTTTACTTGGAATATTGAGCTAAGTTTCGAACAAGACATATAACGGTATTTATTAGGTTTTAACATAAATGTAATGTTCCAATGCAACATTTGCTGTTATACATAGTGCGTGGTGCTACATTGGGTTGGCAAGATTTAAAGAAAACTCCGCGCGTTAAACGCTTGACGAACGTTTTCCACACTTGTCCCTCCATCGCCTGCAATGGCGGTGCAAAAGTGATCTCGCGTCTGGCGCCAGACATCGCGTCCGTAAGCTCCTGTGTCACGGGGATACAGGAAGTGCAGTAGCGTGCGAAGGACGGAAACGCGGCTCAATGACGCGGGCGAGGAACGCCAGTCGGTAAAATGAGCTGCGAGTGTTACGCTGACATGACTGACGTTACTACGTGCCAACAACGGTGTCAAGGGCCATGCCGCGCGGATCACTGAGAAATCGCCGTCCAGTGCCCGACACGGTGCGTTGGTGCTAACTCGGACATGGAAGAGAGTTTAGCATGGTTTCTGGATAGCATGTGAATCCCCTACCTCTCGCTCATGTTGTGAATTTAAGCATGAATATTTCTTTTTCGCCCGAAAAGTATGCCCGCGTTGTACAACGTCATGTAATATATACAAGTGACGAATTCAGTGCAGCTACGTTCTTGTCAGCCTTGCAAGAAAACAACATTAACCGCACTAACAGGCGTAAAAGTTCCCCCACAGCTTGCTCCGTAGAAAAGAAAAGAAAAACTAGCTTGCTAGAAAACCAAACCGCATTTTCACACATTACACGCGCCTCGGCATTACAAGAAGGAAACGGGACGCCTTCTCGCGCGGCCTCCGGGAGGGAAGAGCTACCGCTGCACCAGCGCTCTCTGTTCTTGCCAGTCCTGACGGCCATTCGTCAGCGACGGGGTGGTCTCGATCGGCGCAGAAAAGAAGACCCGCCGGGTTGCAGTTGCAACGAGCTAGGGAACGGTGCCGAATGTGCTAGCCTCACTTATGACTCCTCGGCAAGGCACCTGGACTTCGAGGCCAGCACCGGAAGAACGCCGGACACGCCCATCGCAGATGCCTCCACCCATTCCGCAGTAGCGGTCCCTGCTTGTTCGTGGTGGGTGAACGCAAGGTATGCCGGCCGTACGCGCATAGCGCTCGTTTCCAGCGTTGCAGGTTGCCCTCGCGTCGTTCAACCGGCGTACGGACGGCCTTCAGCTTCCGGGTGGCGCGAGAGCTTCGACTGCTTCGACGGTCCCAGTCTGCGCTCAGTTAGTACGGAACGCACAAGAGGAGTAACGTTGGCCAGAGCGTAGTGGGCATTGCACGCTCGTAAAATCTCACGGCCTACTCAGTGCCGTCGCAGGTGAGCTGAACAGACAGCGAGGCAAGCACAAGGTCGTTCATTTCGTCTGTGAATGCTCGCGCGAAATGCAACGCCGTGCCCACACCGATTGTGACGGGGCGTGCCATCCGGCACTTGGTGGCTGCTTACGGGCAGAACGCATACACTGAGCGTGAACGGCATGTGAGCTGCTGCATCTTTGCCGGCATGTCTGCGTAAAACAAACATGTCATCACAGGCTTTCGGCTGACTTTTACCAGATGGCATGGACCTGCGGCGTAATGACCGCAGCGGCGGCCTTCCTTTCTTCTTCGTTTTGCGAGGGGGCTGTGTAGTAAAAGCAGCGGTCAATCGTCTCTGGGCGGGAGCGCGCGAGGCAGTCGGTGGACCACGAGGGACAACCTCTCATTTCAAGGCGCGCTTTAAGAGGAGGGTGGGCCCAGGTGTGCAATTTGAAGCGGAGTCTTTGTCCCGGCGCAAAAGCACATCCGGCCGCACCTGAGGACATATCCTGGCTGCGCAGTGGGGGAAGGCCCGTCGGCGCGCTTGTACCCCAACAGGGCACTCCACTTTGGGAATTCTCCAGAAAGAGAGGAGGGCATCGACGAGCGGAAAGGCAGCTAGCGGACGTCGGCCTCGCAGCGTAACTCTAGAATGCAAATTTGCGACGGCAGCAAAAGAAAGTTGCAAGGGGGTCGGCCGTGCTTCTCTCATCCGCTGCGGAAGTTGTCATGCGACGGCATTTGCTTGCTTACGATGAAACAAACGGATTGGGTTTTCACAGTCTCTGCCGCTGCGAAGCTTACCGAAACAGTGTACATACATATCAAAAGTCAAAGAGACATAGCAGGTGCAATAAAAGCAGATCGGTTTCATCTGGGCTCGAAGCTGGTTTCTGGGACTGAGGAGTCAATTAACATTTATGCGTCTCATAAGTGCATTCACATGTTTTGTTCCTTTCGCGACCTCTAGAAAGTGAGTATATTACCCATTTACCACAAAAAAAAAAAACAATAAGAGAGCATTGCTTTTTATCCTTGGCAAAACACCCTACGCAGTCTTTCATTTGAAACGGCCACCTATTTCAAAAACTCTTCTATTCTTCTTGGAAGAATATAGAAGTCGGCATCTTTCTATGCGCAGTGAAACAGTAGTAGTGACAGTGTGATGTCAATGCACGATAAAGAGCCCCACTCGGTCGATATTTCCAGAGCCTTCAACTGCGGCGTCCCTCATACCCCGTCTCGCTTTGAGACGTTAAACTCTACCGACCAAACAGTGCAGTTGTGCAGGGCCCGTATTCCGAGTTTGCGTCGTTATCGAAGTATCGCCATCTCACGTGACTTCGTGTCATCCGATTGGTCGAAACGCTGGAACCGTGTGTTGCCACTACGGACCCGGAAGAGGTAGCAACACACGGTTCCGGCGTTTCAACCAATCAGATGACTCGAGGTCACGTGAGATAGCGACACTTCGATAACGACGCAAACTCGATTTTTTTTTTTTTTTTTTTTTTTTTTTTTTTTTTTTTTTTTTTTTTTCCTCTAGATTTGTTTTCCGTTAGTAACCAATTGCATTTATTTTTTGGGCACACTAGGTTGTTTATCAGAAACCCCGCTCTATATGAAGCGGAAAAAAAAAAGTTGGCAGATGATTATGATACTCGGTAATGAGAAATGCTAGCGCAGCAGTTATTTTGGTTTTCCCATGTGCTGAGGTAATTTGAGAGATATGCATCTATGTGTGCAATTAAACACTATATGTTTTTAATTTCTAAACATAATCATCCTTCATATGACATTTCTTTCCCTGTTCTTCACTGTTACAAATGAGGACTGTGATCTGTTTCTCAGGTACCCGACGAACGTCCTTTTCTGAAAGGCGAGCTCTATTCATGGTTTACGTGAGGCCATCACAGCAGTGGGAGGAGACGCCGCGCTTCGTCGACCTTGTCTCGGGCGACGTGGACGCGTTCCTCTTCTGCGCGGTCATATTTCAGCGCGGCTCATTACGACCCCTCTCGCTTACTCCTGCTGTACTCTCCTCCTCCACTTTCCACCTTACGCTTCCGCCTTTCCCTCTTCCCCCATTGCTCTCCTCTATCTCCAGCCGCTTCCACTCCTTCGCATTTCTTTCCCTCGTGTTGCGCCGCTCCTCCTTTCTCCTCATAGACTTCCGGTTTTATTACAGCCACCTTTCTGCTTATTCTCATAGTACCCACCTCCAGGTTGCGCTCGTCATAGCCTCCTTTTTTCACGGTCTCCTCTCCCCGGGTTGTTCCCTCGCGGCAGCCACCTTCCGGTGGCACGTGCCTCCGTTCTCACCATAGCCGCAAGCCTCTAAACCACCCGTAGCCGATGCATAACAGACGATTATGGACACCGCGGCCTATCAGTTCTACCGTGTATTTCCCAAACAGAAACATTCCAGCTACATGCCTAAACATCTCGATGCCAATAAAATGATTTTGAAAGCGCAGTACGGCTTTATACTGTAGCTAAATTGGCACACAGGCGCTCCTGGAGGTTATTTCAATTCTTATAAATTGAGCTTTTGACGCTAACCAGGTTGTATGCGCTATCTTGATGTTAGCAAACGTTTCAACAGTGTATGCCATATTATTTTGTTAACTAAATTCTCAATGATTGGATTTCGTGGTCATTTTCTAAAAATGCCAGCGTTTTAGAGGACAGAACAAAATTAGTTTCCATTGAACAGTACCGGAGTAATACAACTTTGATGAAAGCCGCAGTACCTCAGAGATCAATGTTAAGTCCACTTCTTTTTAATCTGTATGTCAGTGACCTCGCCGCTGCTATTCCTGCCCATATATTTCATTACGCGGACGGCAGAGTTACCTTTTTCGAGATTCCCATTTTTCAGAAGCAATCTCTCTTTTGCAAGATGCAATGATTAGCGTCATAAATTGTTTGCTAATAGTGTAATCAAAGGGAATGTCTCCAAAACGGAGATTATTTGTTTCCACAATCCCTTGAAGAAAGATTGCTTAAACCTTACTCTACTGGCACACCCTTCCTCTTACTCTTCTATCTGTTCGCTCGTTCCATATGTTTTATCAATTAAATACTTGGGTGTCTTACTTAACAGTGAATTTACCTGTAATTTCCACCTGGTTTATGCATGCTCGAGGCTACGTGGAGTTTCAGGTACATTATACAGTATTAGATATCACATGCCAATGCCAGTTCGTAAAATGATTTTACACGCATTGGGCCATAGCATACTTTTGCGGATTACGGTTTTCGGTCACCGCGCGATTCGATGGAAAAATAGAATAAACTCTATTCTTCGACTTATTCTGAAAATTATTAGCTATGGTTTAGGATTAGCTTCCGGCAATGACCTTTTCAAAGCCTTAAGGTGCTCAAATTTTAATGCTCTTCGTAGGGAAACGGTTGCCTTGAGACATTTCCGGTCTCAAGTTGAATATGTTCTTGCGCACTTTTTCCGGCTTAAATGCGTTTTCGAATGCTTCGCTTCTCTGCTGTACCATCAGCGTATTCGTAATTACTTCATGCCCTCCTGCCTCAAACGACCAGCAACTGCCTTTCGTGTGAAAACAAAGTTTAAACTAGAAAACTTCTTGGTCGCATAAACCTTTAATATTTTACCTTCGGCCTTTTTTCAGGTTC
>JAJIZL010040381.1:7788-23952 GCA_023969395.1 Amblyomma maculatum
ATTTTGTTTTGTGATCAGAGTCGGCTGCGCAGCCCTCGGCACCTGATGGCAACGCTAACGCTGTAAAACCGCCTGGTAAGGTGGACGACGAGTCTGCTTGAAAGTTGCCTTCGGTCTTTTGCACTTGTTTTCAGCGCGACACTGCTATCTTACGGGGAAGCTGGCATTCAGGGCACAAGGTACTATGCGGTGAAGCCAGCCATGCCGGCCGAAGGCTTGCGACGGCTCTGGCTTGTTCTGCTTTGCTGCCGAAGAATACTGGGAGATCAACTACACTTTATTTTAACTGAGTTATTAGACACCTTTAGCAGTTCGTATTGCGTGTTTTCAGTGTTACTGGAGTTCCGAAATTCGTCCCTCCGGCCGTGATGGGCATGCGCTAATTTTTCTAAAGTCCCTTGATAATTTAAAAGTAGCGACACTCTCCTCCGCGCCGCGCTTTCCTCCTCGATTCTCCTCGCGCGGCGGCGGCGAGCGCTGCGCACGACACGCTTTTTCTCCTTGACGCCCGCCGGCTGGCCGCAGCAGTGAGTGAAGCGCGAGCTTTTGGGCCAGGTCTGCGCTCCAGGAGTGTACAAAATTTTTGAAAAATTGCGAGAAAAGCATTGAGAGTGCCGAAAGTAAAGTTCATGAATTGATTGGTTTCTTCTTAGAATTGTTTGAATGGGGAATACTGATAAACAAAGCTTTCAGGCTAGTTCTCTGCTACAGACACTTTTTAAGTCACATAATAAGGTTTTAGTTTGTGTACCTAATCTAGTACTGCCTCTGACTTTGTGTTTGTTTTTTTTAGAGCGTAAAATCTGTCACCGCGGTAAAACATCGGAAAACGATCACGGCTGGTGCTTTCAACTTAAAGATCAGAGAAGGTCAAAGCAGGACTTAGTCTATTTCGCTACTGTCAAGCTATCTCTCTAAGCATAGTATATGTCACGTGATCAATCATGAGATTGGATTATTGGTTAATTGTACATGTATTTTGATCAATTACTGGACCAAATTAATTGATATTTAGCAAATTGCAATTAAAATCTAAATTTTAGCTGCAACATCGAACCGTATACCGTTGGAAAGCTTAGGCCAAGTGTAATGGCACTCACTGTGCTAGTTAGAGATCCGCGATAATCGGCGTTAATTAGTTAATTTTGTATAAAACCAAATTTTGAGCTGTTCCTTGCTGCTTCGAGGCAAGGAACAGGTTTGTCACGGCAGTCTTGATATGATGCTGATGGAGGAATTAAATAATTTTACGAGTACGCGGCCACTCACTGACTTCGCGTGTGGTTTAAAGACAGCAGGGTAGACTGGGAGAAGTGGTGGGCCCTATTGCCGACACACTGAAGTTCTGGGACAAGCATGCTGTGGCCTCAGCGCTATGTAAAAGAGCTTGATTTTATTGAACGCAACAATCAAATAAAAAAATTACAGCGTGCACATAGGTCTTCAACGTGCGCAAATGAGAAAGCATATAACTGCCAAATTCATTAACTATCGCTATCCTATCTATCACTCTATCTACTAATGCCACTATCCTATCACTATTGCCACTGTCACTATCCGCAACGAACACTATCACCTCACTATCCGGGCCTATTACTATAATTTACTATTATTATCCGTATCATTACCTATCACTTTTCATAACCATCACTATTTAATCTGATGCCGTCCCATGACCCATTGATATACTTCAATTTTCATTGATTTACGTTGTCAGTCATATCTCTATTATCTCATACTATCTGATGAGACAACTATACATTGACTTTAAATTCTTATACTTTCTTGTTTTCTCATAAATGGAGGTGGGAAAAGAGCATGCCACAAAAATAACTGAGTACTATCAGCGCGAGGTTCATGTCTCTGTCGAGGAGGCTTCCTTTACTTCAAGACAAGTGGGTCAGTGAAAATTGATGGAACTGCGTTTGGCCTGTTTTTTTTTTTTTTCGAGTTCGTGTAATATTGGCGGCTCAAACTGGTCTTCAGTGAAATGTAGCTAGAATATAGAGCGATGAGTTAATCACTCAGGCTAGGGGAAAAAAAACATCTTGCATACAATAGAAATGAGTAATATGTTAGTGCTAAGAATTGTTGTCGCAAAATGTTCCCCTATTTTTACATCATAACTATAATCTTTATTGATTGTTTAAGTTTCGTAAATACAGAAAATTGATGCAATGATTCCCGCTGATTTGACATCGATGGGAAAACTTTTCTCGCAATAAATTGATACGCGGAATCGCGGTTTTAGAGCTCCAGCTTTCAAAGCGAAGGTAACCTGCCAACGCCTAGTAGTCATGGTTAAAGTGAAGCGTGTGTGATCATGTGAACACCTCCTGCACATTGGCCGTATCCCTGATAAAACGAACGCATGCTTTTTAACCCACGTGTGCGTCGAAGCATGGCAAGACACCTTCAAGAATTGAAAAAAAAAATGCCGTACGACCTAACTAGTGCAGATTACCCCCAATACCTCGGGTTTACTTGCCAAAGAGTTTTTCAGGGCCGGCATTCATTGCTCCCGAGTAACCGACGCACACTGCAAGTACAAGATGGAAAGGCTAGCTCCTCTACAAGCCCGAATTTTGATTTTTAGTGAAGGAGGCCAGGGAGCCTAGCATAATCGCGACAAATGCAATCGAGAGACTAATTTTTCAGTTATCTCTGACAGCAAAAAGCCGATTATAGCACCCTATGTCTGACTGTACAGAAGTCGAAGCGTGTTAAATGATGGAGCCTTGGAGCCTCGCAGAATATTCAGCATGCTGCAGAGGACAACCTTATTTTTATACAATGAACATGTTGCAGACGCAAAAAAATTGAGGAGCAAGCAGGAATAAAAAACGCAGCGTCAGATGACGCGTTGTTACGGCAAGTTAGAAAGGCACCTTACGTCGCAAACAACTCTGTTCTTTCTAGGAATAAACGTCTTTCGACTAATCTTGTGAATCCATTCACTCGTGCGCAAGCCGTCACGCTTGCCTTGAGATATCATGAATACCGCATAACCATCTTCAGGCCGCTTGCTGCAGTTGTACGCGCAACAGCACAGCATAGAGCTTGCACGCTGCAGTAAAAGCACAGCGCGCAATATTCGCTCGCCGAGACTAGGAGAAAAGGCGCAAAGGATAAAGAAAACACAAGGAAAACGCCGGACGCGCGTCGGTTTCCAAGGGCAACGGCAGGGAGACCAATCGTCGCTCAGGAAATCGGGCGGAGAGCGGGCCTTCAGCGAAGGGGCACGAAGGGGCGAGGAGGAGGCGAGGAGGTAGCGCGGCGGCGGGAAAGTTCAATCGTTGGCGTAACTTTCAAAGTATCAAGGGGTTTTAAATTTGACGAGCTACTAGCGCCATCTGGCGGCCGCATGGCGAGCTGCCACGCGTCACGGCCATTGAAGCGCGTTCGCACTGCTGGTGGGAGGGATCGCGCAACTCCGCTAACGCAGATAGCAAAACGTAACACGGTCTGCTAAAAGTGTCCATGATTGCCCTTTGGTGTCCCAGTAACAGAAGTAGGCATCTCATGGAAAGGCACCGTCCGCAGCAGATTTTGTGCGAAATCCAACGGGACTGGTACCACACAGCGCTAGATGCTACTGCAAGGTATGAGCAGCGCGAACTACGACACATGGACATATACCCATCAAATATTTGGGGGACGGGCTCGCGTCCACGGAGCGGCACTGCGCCCAGTTCGTCTCTCTTTTCGACGCCTGACACACATGTGCGCTTCGCAGATGAGCTGCCAGTACGTCGGTGGGTAGTCCATCGCTGCAGGAAGCATGCTGCTTAATTTCCGAGGTACATCATATAGGCGCTTATGGGTTACAGAGAAGTTTATATGTTGGCATATTTTATATCCCGGAATATCGACATATCAAAATGGTTCGAGTTCCCTTCGTATGCGATGTATACCCGAGATCGAGTTATACCGCTACTTGTGTACGTACCAGTCGTCGTAGTAGCAAGATCGTGAAACTTTTTTCTGACGCTTATACGCAATTTCGTGTCGGCAACCAATATAGGTAGTTCATAAGCCTCTACTGAGCCGGCTAAATGCGCTATGCTTTGATAATTAGAAAAAAGTGCTTAGCCAAGAGAACGAGAGAGGTGATCCCTGTCTACAAGAGTCAAAAGGCCTGCTTGAAATCATACATTTGCACGGCTTATGCAACAATACCACCACCACATCTCTCCACTGGCTGCTGTATTTTCTTCCTTCTTTTTTTCACCGAGTGGAACCACGCGGTGCTCAGCAGTCAGCTAGTTATGCTCTGCATAGCAAGAATACTCGCCTTTTTACCGAATTTCTAACACTGATTTAGCGAAACTATTGGTCTTCATTGATCCACAACCTCCAACCCCCAAATTTTGTCGGCTGTCATGCAGGTAGCCACGACTTTGTGTTTTTGTTTCTTTGGGTGAAGGGGGGGGATATTAATGAGGCGGAATATGCTATAGTTCGAAGCGCCGTGGATTTGTATAGCTTAGCGCACAGCCACACGACTGAACAATGGAGAGTTTGATATTAGGCGGCCCGCGTCCACCCCTCCCCCCTACGCTTATGGACGTGCTTGACTAGTCTTAATGCATATGCAGGCAAATTCGATGTGCATTTCTGCAGAAACCAGATACACGCTATTGATGACCCAGCAACCACGATCGAAGTAGGCGAGTTCATGCAGCTTCCGCATAGCTTCTTTACCGGCGTTACTAATTCGTTGAGGAAACATATTTTTTGTCTCCCATATCGATATTTTCATATTTACTACAGTGCAAATTCGCTGTCATCTGCTTTCGTACACGCTTTTGGTACTGCTGCGTATTGCAATGCTTTTATTTGATATAGAAAACAGCAAGTGAAGTACATGTGCCTGCCATAGTATTTACGGATCTACAAAGTAGGTTTTACAAAGTGTTGTAAAAAGTGGCCGTAATTATTGCGTTTCTTTTGCACGTGCCCAGTGTCACCCGTGCAGAGAGGCAAGACTCTTTCTGATAAGAAAGAAGTACAAGCTGAATTAAGGTAGCATCCGTCGCCGTATAGAGCGCCCTAAACAGCCACAGCAAAAGAAAAACTTGCATCAGCAACAGCGAAGGCTCAGGGGGTGAATTTGGGGAAGAAAGTCAGAACAATGGCGGAAAAGGCCCGCAATCTAAGCGAAAAGATATTTCAAAACAGGATGGTGGGTCTTCCCGCGAAGCCGCGCTGCAATTCTACAGAGCAGCAAAAAGAAAAAGCACTCGTGAGATGGAGTTCAGTAAGAATTCGCTACTCGAGTGCGTTGTTATGACAATCAAGTCCTAAATTATATAACAATATGAGAAGAAATCAACTTTTGGTTTTGAAATGTGAAAACACTTTGCGGAAGTATTAGTGTGCTAGAAATATAGTTTAGGATTTATCGAATAATGTTTTTAGCGCCATGAAGGAAAAAACAAGAACGATGCAGGTTTTTCGAAGACATTGAGGCCTTTTTGTGGACGAACTCAAACTTTGAGAGCAGTTGTCGGCCAAGTCATTAGGCCGCGTCGAAGGCATGGTTTATTTAGGTCCCTTTAAGCCACTCAGTGAACGAGAGCAGCTGCGTGACCACGGCATAGTGATTATGTTTTTACCGCTCGCGGGAAAGTGAACGCAAGTGATTGTTGTATTCGGCACACATGGAAATGTGAAAGGGGAAGTTCTGGTAAAGATTCTTGCCGAAGCCATGATACTTGCAGATGAGGCAGGCCTCCACGTTGACTTCGTCACGTGTGACGGGGCATCGTGGAATCGAAAGATCGTGAACATTTATGTGAATCTGCATGACGGCTACCTCAATTACAGGTAGGATCAGGCATCCAAAAGACAGCGGTCGCTTCCTGCACTTCGTGTCCGATTTCCCCCCCTTGGTGAAGTGCACGCGCAACAACCCCCTCTCACATCATTGCAATACACCCGATGGCTTGGTTGGGTTTTCGTAGCTGTATTTCTTTCCTAACTATAGATTTGTTTCTCATCGGAGGAAAAAGTACGGGGCCTCGTTACAAAACAAAAAGGTGCCGGGCATGCATGATTGCTACGCAATTGCTGTGGGGAAAGCATACAGTTACGTTTGTCTGAAATAAGAGAAGTTAGAATATATTAGGCGCCGTAGCGGTCTGAGCAGGATAAAATTCTGTACTTTCGAGTTCTGCTAAGATCACTGAAGTTGACCTCCGTCAGTCATATGTTTTTACCGCAACGCGCCCAGTTGAGCGATGTTATTGCATATTAAAGAACCCCATGTCGTCGAAACTTCCGGAGCCCTCTACTACGACGTGTCCCATGTAGCCTGAGTCACTTGGGGACGTTAACCTCATATATATACACCATGTTTTTTTTGTGTGCGTATGTGGTTGTTCTGTACGGCCGACCTTAATTAGAACATTCCGCAGCTGACAAGGATATTGTGCTCTTTATTTTTCGATAAGAACGCCTGGGAAAATGCATTACAGTCAAAATGATGTGAACGCGTGTACGCAAAGATAAACGGCTATATATTGGCGTGTACTTTAATTTGATTTCAGGTTGACTCGACATCATCAGGAGGGTGCACGAGATAGACGGTAGCGCGGTGACCCTGAGAGTCATGCACGGCATAACCGAAACCCATCTAAACCCGAACAACTTCGAGAAGATGCGCATGGCCTACCAGCTGTTCGGAACACAAGTCATACATTCGAAGACCACTATTCGAATTATATGTCATGAAAGGTGCTGGATGTGCACTGATGGCACTGGACCGACTGCCAAACCTCTACCTCGTGTTTACTTCCAAAAGCCGCAAAGGAGAGAGGTTATATGAAGACAATATTTTTACTGGCACTAACTAGGATTACACAGGGGGTATGGTTACGTGGTTGGGGGCTTAGGTGGTTCAGGGCACAAGACACAAAACACTAGCCCGGCACATCGCGAGATCGATCCTGATGCTTTAGCGTAGTTTCTGCGAACGCTCAGGAAGTGTGGCCAGAAAATGTTGCGGCGCAACTCTGCACCTTAGGTACCTTGTTGTCTATGTACCGAAGAAGTCAGCGAGTATATAGACTAGCCTGACTCGATGGCAGTGTACTGGGCGTAGCCACACTAGAACTGCAAGCAGTCACCCATGTGGCCCGCATAAAACCCTACCACTCTCGTGGAGATGACGTTTCTCCTGGGCAGCTCCCGATGTCATCCAGAACATTTTAAAGACATGAGGAAGACTGTTAGATCGAAGATGCGAAAAGGGAAGGGGATCGACGTTCGACCTGCTGCCTTATTGGCCACACCTAGAGCATTCAATTGACATATATCGACTCCAAGCTACCTTCCCTGCACCATTATAAAAAACAAACAAGCGCTTATTTAATAAAATACCTCTTTTGTTCAGTTTAGTTTCAGCGGTGCAACAGTGTGCGTGTGACCGAACAAGTTTGATGACGACGCCACGTATACACAATTTGCACTATTATTTCTCTTATTAGCGTTTTTATTTTGAGTTATCCTATCCCACGGGCCGATATTCCAGGGAATAAACGGAAAGTTATGCACTTTTGTATGCCCGCTTGACCTCAAATTTAAACTATTTGCCTGGCACACCGAGGCGAAATTTCACACGATGTTCTATTTTTAGCGAACTCTTGCGTATCGTCCGAAATAGATCAGTATTTCCCTTTTTTGAAAGCAGAGTTTATAATGTTTGGGGAATTGGCACAAGACGGCGACTACCTTTTCTGAGCAAAAATGTTGTAGGTAATGACTACACTGACTCCTTTTTTTATTAACAAAGCTCAAAATAATTCCTGATGATTGAGATGCCAATTTCTCTCAACAGGTGTTTTTTTATTAGTGTTGACATGTCACATAATGTTCGTTTCCAATGTGCTTCGTTGTTGTCATAGCAAAGGAAAAGGTCAACGATAGCTTGGGGCTGCGTTTTGTCGACCCACTGCATGATGGTGTCTCAAATGAATCGGGAAGCATGCACATCAAATGCAAAAAAAATGTAACCAATAAACATTTCCTAATTTCTTCAGGAACGTTAGATCGTTGTCAGAAAAAACAAATAAAACAAAGGAAAGAAGTTGCGTTATCCTCCATTTTTTGAAGTGCGGCTTTGCATTGGCGTCATACACCAAAACAGTTGTGCGCCAGTGTGGCTATCATCAGAGTTCAGCGCAGCATGGACGATATGGTAATGCGTTCCTGCAGCTATGCAGTTGCCCCATTTGCCGAATGGCCGTACGGTTACTGCATTTAGCGTATCTATCATACTTCATATTTACCATATCTACCATACATGTTCTGCTTTGGAGCCAACGCACCAGCTAAGCGACTAAGATAGCAACCGATACCCTTGCAATAACACGCACAATGTTGACGCGAAAAAGGGATCAGAATGTAAACTTGGCTTCTAATATTTACACATATAAAATCACGGGATGACATTACAAACAAATGTTTTTCTTTTTAGTTACGCATGAAATTTGGTTTTTATTTAAAGCGCTTCTTGTTACTCGCCACAAAAACTTTTCTCACGCGGCATATGTCCTATAGAGATTGCCCCGGCTAATTTTTTCTGCCTGCTATTGACGGTTCTGAGAAAAACAATAAATAACATTTATGTACGTCACCCTTAGTGTAGAATTTCGAGCTGTGAACGATATCTATTTGCAGCACATATTCTCCCATTCCTACTCCGTACGCTCCGTGTTTCCGAAAACCACCTATATCTTTACTACCGATATACATAGGATATGCATTGGCTCTAGGAGAACTACGCATGTGCTTACCATTCTATCATAGCCTACACTGCTTCTGAGTAAGTTGAAAAGAATTTAGCAGTTGCAAGGTGTTTATTAGAACGTCAGCACGGTATACGATGACTGTGTACCGAGTGACTGAGTGTCACTCGAACCAGCTCTCAAGTGTCAACCGGGCTTCGTCTCCACTTAGTCGACCTCTTCGGTGGGTCGGGTTAGCTGGTGTCGATTGGAATTATTACACAGTGATACTCCGAAATTTTCCTGACGTCCAAAAGCACGAGGTGGAAATCGATTCATGCTTCGCAGTCATGCAGCCAGTGCATCACTCGGCCGCACTGTTTAACATGTGGCCCCGGAAAATATGGCTTCGCAACCATAGCCAAAATGCGAATAGAACGAGCCGTCAAAAAGACACCATGTGCTAGCTTTCACTCCCTCCTCAAAGCGGAACAGGCGAGAAGTAGTGCCATGGACATGCAATCCGTAATGATAGTTCATCGGTCCACTATTGCTTTCTCACCTCCTCTACTCTTCTACCCTTCCCCTTCATTCCCCCATTTCCCTTCCCCAGTGCAGGGCAGCCAACCGGAATTCAATCTTTCTGGTTAACATCCCTGCCTTCCGCCCTCCTTTTCTCCCCCTCCTCCTCCTCCACTATTGCTGTATTAAAGTTTAAAAGGTTGCTAGAGCAATAACTTCAAGCAGTTCGCAGACGGCTTCTTTGATTCTGGCGCCTTGGTGGGGCCACAGATCCCGGAGATTACGTTGAGCGCGTGAAGCTTGTTCCAATCGCGAGGTGACCCCACATAATCTTCAGCTATGCAGGTCTTGTTTTTTTCAAATGTATGCCAACACAACTCGACTCATCTGCAGTACTGCGCTACACGGCCTTGCACGAAAGTCAATAAACTTTTACCGATGTCACGAACTGAGAGTCGAAGTTTTCTGACCGCTGTAACATATTTTTTTTAACATGATACTGATTACATTGAAACAATGTCCTATATACATAGACTATGCACAAATGGTTTAGAAAAGAGCATCAAATCAACACGATACGCAATTGATGCCCCAATTCAACAGAACTCTAAACAAGAGTCAATGTAAAGCACATTCACAAATAGTGAGTGCCACTTTTAGTTCAAAGTCACCCTGTGCATACAATTCCGTTAAAAGGACAATCATCCTACAGAAATGGTGTTTTGTCGAAACAACAGGCTGACACTTACTGTCTATCATGCGCTTTTTTCAGAGGCTGTGTAACCCAGTAAGAAATAACGTGTCTAGAGGCTTATCAACAAATGACAATACAGTGAGATATCGTAGAGAATGCGGTGTCAAATCAAGTCTTTTTTTAAATGTCCAATGCAAAAATCCCAGAACAATATTGCAGCTTTACAATTGATAAAACAGTGCTCAGTGGTTTCCGACAATCACAAAGGCGCCAATTTACTGTAACGAAAATGCCCTTTTCCTTAATCACGTTTTAACAGGCAGGGTCTCAGCGTGTAACTTATAAAAACAAAGCATACGTATATGGCGAAAGTGGCATTTTCCGTACTCTTTTGAGTACATCATGTCCCAGTGAACCAAAATACATATAACGTGTATGGGAGGAAGAAAGAGCACAGAAATTAAATCTTTCTACATACGCTTCCACGATACAGAAAAACAGGAACTCAGGGGAGAAACGAACAAGTTGAATTCGAGGAGATAAATACGCCTCATGCATTACACCACATAAGCATGGGCGTTCAGAAACGTTATGAGACACAGAAACATTTGGTAAAACACGAACGAGATTACCTTGCAAAAATGCACGCACTATCGGATGGGAAATGTCACGAAGAAGAAAGTTTTATGTGGCTCAGCTTGGTTAAGCCCGGGGAAATGCGAAAGCAATTGGTCCTGCTTATACATAGAACAAACAGTTCAGTTAAACATTCAAGCTATGCCTAGTTGTCCCAAGCGTAGCCAGGCGGTATTGCTTTCGCAATTCCTCGGGCTTACTCAAGTTGAGCCACAACAAACTTGGTCCAATGTACGCGCTCCTTTTCGAGACGTTTCTCTCGTTCTTGTGAAGTGTCTTGAGCGCGTCGCAACCGCTTAGTTTCATTCCAACGTTCAGCACTGGAAAGACTTGGGTCCTCACGAGCGTTAAGTGCACTCATTAAACTGGTTTCGGACTCCCTAGAGCTAGAATGCGTTCGACGAGCTGCATCTTGCGCCCGGCGTTCAGAAAGCCGTTGTTCCCGTTCTTCAGCAGTTTCCGCAGTCCTTCGTCTCTTCCTGGCCTTGCATTGGCGAGCAGTCTTCTCCTTCTGCTTACTAGTCGATGGCATGACCAAGCGCGGCCTGTGTCCCCTGCCGTGTTCTCCGACGAGCCCAGCTGAGGCTCTATGCCTTTTCTCTGTAACTGGTATGACGTCATACCAACAGTAGCCCCACTGGCGAGCGGCGTTCTCCAACGAGCCGAGCTGGGGCAACACCCCCTAGACTAAGATAAGGCCGGCGCAAGTCCCCCTTTCCACTCGTCCTACGTCACAACAGTGAGATCTGGGGATAGATCGGCGGCACCGAGCCCAGGCGTACGAAAGCAAGGCGATCTGGAACGACTCGGCCTGAGTGTGCGTGTTTTGACGCTATGTTTGCTGCGATCCTAATCTGCGCTGCATAGCGCTTGCAAGCAAGGTATCTGCAATGTCCGGGTGTTGTGCGCTAAACCGTCGCTCTAACTATGCCAAAGGATCCAAAGCGCAAGTGTACAAGTTTCCGTCGGACTCGGCTCAAAATGCAGCGAGGACAAATGCTGTGTCGTGGAAAAACTTATTACCGATGAAGTGCACTGTGGTAAGAAAGCGTTCTTGTTTGCTTCCTATACTCGTGCTGCTATTCACCACAATTTGATTGAGCACAGTGTATTAAAGCGTAGGCGCTCCCATATCAAACACACAATTTGGACAGCACAGCTACTAATAATCGAGTAGCATTCGCCCTGTTTTGAGTGCGGAACAAAATAGTTTTGCAGCCTAAATTATTTTTTTATGGAAACAATTTTATTTGGCTAGTGACCACGTGATCCTAGTTGCCGTAGTAAATGACTGGTTAAAAGCCAAGTTAGCTGCTCGCTGCGTTAATATAGTCATGGCAATCGCTGCTCCCAGATTAAGCAGCTTTTTTATATTTAGGTTACAACTTTGTGACCAGCACGTCCGTGAAATTGACCTCGTATTCACGACAAGCTACACGGAGTGTCGTCAAGTTCACCGTTCTGAGTAATATCTCTGCGTACCATTCTTAGCTTTATCTATCCATCTAACAATAAATGTGCTCTCAGAATAATTTCGTGCCTGTCTTAAAGTTTATTCCAGTAAGTGTGAATGAAGGTGAAAATTTTCTCGCAATTTCATTTCTGCCATTGAAATAAATGCCAGGTGTATTGTGTCAAACTTCTCATATACTTCAAAAGATAGGCAATATTAGATAACACAGATAGCACAAGTATAACGCTCTTCATCGCTAGCACTAAAAATTGCAATAGGTAGCTCCGGGGCAACGTTGAATAAAAAAAAAAACGAAACGGCGTAGGGTGAAGCTGACTTTCAGTATGATCTCTCTACGATGACGTTACATAAGCTTGCACAGTCTTGTAGTAGTCTAGGTGGTGTTGGCTGGGGCCCCTTTTCTCTGCACCTGGTATGACGTCACACCGACAGTAGCGCCACTGGTGAGCGGCGAGCTAAGCGCGGCGCGTGTCAACTCGTGTCACGCGAAGGGCTGGAAAATGCGCGTCCCTATTGCAAAAACCAGCGTCTCCAGTGCGAAACCAGTAAGATTTTCGCGCTGGTTTTGCACTGGATCTGCTGGGCACGCTGGAGGTCTGCGATATTCACTGGAGCAGTAACGGGAAGACACTGGCTGCACTGGTGCGATGGGAGAAAAACGCTGGGATTAGACTTTTGACGCTGGGTGTGTCGCTGGCCTCCGCGATGCACTGGGAGAAGCGCTGTATGTGCGCTGGGCCGCACTGGTCCCAGTGCCCCAGTATAGCCGGTGCGGCCCGCGGCGTCAGCCGGTGTAGCATCCCTCAGGGGCCAACAGGGCAACAGCGTACTTTCAATCGACCATCGGGGGCATATAAAAAATATGGTTCAAGCAAGCGCTTTTTGCTGCGAAGTCGTTGCACAGTTGTAAGAAAACAAAGGCAGTATCTTTTTTCTAGAGTTTTCATGTTTCGATAGGTCGTTTCGAGCGTTTCGAGAGAGACAACGACTGCCGCGCCTCGATCTCATGACACACTGACGATTAACGCACTACTAAAGCTGGAATTGAATAATGTAGGCTACCATGCATAACCAACTTCACAGCTGATCTTAAGGGCACTCTAACACAATGATTACTGCCAAATTGTTCAATGCGGGCTCAATCGCAGGCGAGCGTAGCCTGCACTACGGCCCAGTATAAACAGCAGAAGGAAAAACTAAAACGAGAAAGAGATTAGTTTACCGAGCGATGGGCCCATGAGAGAAAAAGCAACAACATACAGCGCTTGTAATACATAATATTCGGCGTGTTTATCAAGCTTTTGCGCTCCTTCTTACTCTGCGTATCAAGCAGCCGAGCCCTCGGTCATCGCAACGCTTCCCGCAATGTTTACATACAAAT
This sequence comes from Amblyomma maculatum, assembly GCA_023969395.1. Lineage (NCBI taxonomy): Eukaryota > Metazoa > Arthropoda > Arachnida > Ixodida > Ixodidae > Amblyomma > Amblyomma maculatum. The sequence continues at coordinate 21,225 of JAJIZL010040381.1, forward strand.
AAGGTTTAGTTACACGCAATTAGGGTCATCGTTGCGGCGCTTGCGGTATTGAAGCTTGGTCGCACGTTTTTTCTTGAAGGCTTCTACTAAAGCTCCGTGTTCAGCGAAAATTACGCCCACGGTAGCAGAGCACCCCCCAAGAGCCGGCATTGGTAAATTTGCCAGCGATGTCAAACTCCACATGTTAAAATGATTCCAGTGCACAAAATAGCGCGCATAGGCACCCAGAACATTAGTTGCGAGTCGTGAGAGCAGACAGCAAGCTAAAATGATCAAGAAGTTGCAATTGTTAGAGCGGTAGCAATGGCCTGTAGACTGTGAATCATGAAGTCCCAACCTTATAAATGTGGGTCATGACATAAAATGCAGAAATGTTTGAACAAAATCCAGCACTCGGCGTGGTCGAGTATATCTTCAATCCAAAGTAAAAACTAGAATTGATAGACGAAGATCGTTATCGAGGTGCGTTAGTGAGGGCAAGGGCAGAAGACACAGCTGCAGGGGAGGTGCCATCAAAACGAGCGCTGGCGTTCGAAAAAGCAAACGCTCAACGGAGCCACATCGACCAAATAGATTGGGGCGGTATCTTGGCGGCGGATAACGACCACATCAAAGCAGCGTTCAACGCCCATTACCAAACCCTCTTCGCATCCCACACGGTAGACGCTATCACTTTTAAGAATAAGTTTCTGGCGACGATACCGCGTCTGGACGATGAAGTGAAAGAGAGATTAGAACTAAAGATAACTGAAACAGAAGTGGAGCACGCTATTGACAGTTTAAATGCCGGTAAATCGCCGGGACCGGATGGGTTCAGCGCGGGTTTTTACCAAGAATTTAAGTACGAAATCACACCTATTTTGAACGCAATTTATAACGATGCCTACACAGTAAATGCCCTGCCTCCGTCATATGGATCATCCCACACCGTACTCATTCCTAAAACTGATGAAATAGACAAATTACGCCTGGTAACATCTTACAGACCCATAGCACTTACAAACGTTGAATATAAAATTTTTATGAAGGTTTTGGCCCGAAGGTTGCAAACGGTTATTAAGGATATAGTAGGACCACACCAAACGTGTGGGATAAAAGGGAGGTCAATAGTGACCAACATTCAAAAGGCGCGAAGTGTCCTTGAGTGTTGTGATGACTGGGATGGTCGGGTCGCCATGCTTCAGATCGACCTCGAAAAAGCATTCGACTGCGTCGATCACGAAATTTTGTTTTCCCTTTTAGAACATGTGAATGTTGGTTCAGTTATATGTAACGGTGTGGCCCTGGCGTACCGTAACTGCCCGACGAGAGTGATTATTAATAAGAGTCTGGGAGCCCCCATTCGACTGCAGCGTTCGGTGCGACAGGGCTGTCCCCTCAGCCCTCTTTTGTTTTGCATTTATATTGAAACATTGTGCATGAAACTTATGAATAATGTCAACATTAGTGCGTTTAGGTTACAAGCAGCCGAAGTGAAGCTGCTCGCGTATGCAGACGACATCGTTATTTTTACGGTTGACCAGGAGAGCATCACCGAGGCTGTCAAATGTATCCGTGAGTTCTCTAAAGTTACCGGTAGCGGGGTGAACTGGGCCAAGTGCCTTGGGCTCTGGCATGGACAGTGGCCGTCGAAACCAGATCGCTTTGCCAATGTTACGTGGACAGACACACCGACCAAGTACTTGGGCGTCGAGCTGGATGCCTACCGCGAAAGCGAGCATTATTGGAAAGGGCAAATGACCGAACTACGGGAGAGAGCCGAGAAGTGGAAAGGCGCCAACATGTCGATTTTTGCCAGAGCTACTGTATGCAATCTTTTTTTTATCAGCAAACTTTGGTTCGCGTAAACGTACAGAAGTTACACAGGATTTTCGCCGTTTTTGTTTGGGCAGGAAGACTTTGTTCCGTCGGGTAAAAGACGGCGGTTTGGGACTCGGCCATCTAATTTTACGGCAGGTGGTCAACCGGTTTTTGTTTTTTCGGGATGCTTCGGACCCTTTCTTACGCACCGTCTGTCAAGTTAGGCTACGGCGCCTACTGCCGGAGTTTGTTGTCTGCACCGAAGAAGCTACGGGTCGGATTTTTGGTTATTACAGGGAGGTCGTCGCTAGTGTAAGATTTCTTTCAGTGCGTTTTTCTAATGAATATTTGTCCACTGTAAAACGAAAAAAGCTGTATCGCGATTTATGTGACATTGTTTTGCCACAACCCTTGTACAGAACCTTATACAGTGGAGGCCCGGGCAGAGATGTCTTGAAGAGAGTAAAGAAAATGCAGGTGTCGCCAGGAGCTAAGACATTTTTCTTTAAATTACACACCGGAACATTATCAGTAAAGAAGTTTTTGGAGGAAAGGGATTTTTTTTTACCGTGGGGGGCGCACTGTTTAATCTGCAAGCAGCCGGAAACAATAGACCATGTTTTTTTGCATTGTTGGGAAGGGGTTTATTTCTGGGATGTTTTGCAACGTACGATAAAGAAAGAATTTCCACTAGACTCCCACGGCATCCGGTATTTAAGCATGGATAATGAAGATGGCGTTCCGTATGATTTAATCATGCTCATGGGCCTCCACTCTATATGGCGCTCCAGAATGGCGGGCTATCACTGCGACAGGGATGCTCGACCCGCTAGAATATACTTTCGAGAAAGTGTGAATTGGTTTATTGCCATACAGAAAGTGGCTGCTGAACCTCCCGAATGGCTCTCAAGGGTAGAGCCTTTGCTGT
>JAJIZL010040382.1:6326-22776 GCA_023969395.1 Amblyomma maculatum
GACCGACCGACCGACCGACCGACCGACCGACCGACCGACCGACCGACTGAATGACTGACTATCTGACACGGATTTTCTCTTAATATGGCTAGAAATGCTTGTGCAACATTCTGGCGTATTTGAACGCGCGGCGTTGAGGCAAACGTTCTTCGCTCTTACTATCCTCCCACCGGTCGTACCCTTCGTGCCACTCGATCTCCGTCGCTGCAGCAGCGTTACACGTGCGCAGAGAGCAGTGAAGGTGTAATAATGTGCCAAAGAGCTGTTCCATAAAATACATTCAGTGCTCTCAACTATTTACGAAAGCCGAAAAAAAAATCAATAAATATACCGAACATTGAAAATGCGCTTCGTAATTTTTAGCGCTCAGAGGCACGCGCCTTGTGGTGGCAGCCACGCAAATTAAAGTCGTCGCACAAATTTCCTATGATTGTAATACTTTGGTTTAATGTGTTATAATATCGCAGTGACTTCACTCTGCCATTTAGTAAAATACGCCTACACATTTATCGCACTGCCTAAGAGCCGTACTTTTATTTTCGGAACACCGACGAAATTGCATCCGAATTCCCTCCTGGGTACGGCTGCAATTCTTTTTAACGCGATAGCGTTGACGGCAACGCCTTCTAGAAAATCCGGCTTCGGCATTGGCTCTGGCGTTGCGAGCGAAAAAAATCAGTCATGACCCCGCCAGGAGGTAGTTGTCAAGTGAAATGGCTGCGCACTTACTAGGTGCCAGGTTTTCTCACGCCACGAAGCCCCATGACATGGTCGAATTGACAGGCGCCGCCAACTCGGGATTCACCCTTGAAATGGGACGGTGTGATCGGAACCAAGCATTGAAGGACCCTTCGATCCCCAGTTAGACGCGGTTCCCCCTGTTCGTGCGGCTTGGTTAAAGCGGGTCTTTATATCTATGTCTGGTGGTCTTTGACAAAATGGGGTATTTTATATGATATGATGAGTACGTGTAGGATAATATAGGCACAAATAGGAGGTCACTGACTAAGCTAGTAGCAAGCTGAATGGACGCGAATGAGAATCCGCAGTGAGAGCTGGAAAATGGGAGTTTTTAACGCTGTCGCGTGAGGTGTCCCGCATTTCAATTTTTTTTTTAGCACTGTACGCTTTTGTCTGACAAGAACATACTTACTTCCGCACGAAAAAAATTGGAGTTAAAAACTAAATGCTTTTCTCGCCACTGGAATCAGTTTGTTTCACTGTAATGTCGTCGAGGCAACCGAGCGCTCCGTGACATTTAACTGCATAGACGCATAGCGAAGAACTGCACGTGATAGCTGTTTACCTCTGAAGCGGCATGTGACGGTGATACCTACATATTTACCCTCCTAGCCTTTCTAGTTTATGAACGCTCGCCAGTGTACCGGCCCAAGGCAACTTCAGTTGGTCCGCAGTGTTCCATTAGGTATAATATACTTCCCGTCAACACTGACACCTAATACATAGTTGCATGTTTTATTGTACCTAACTGCAGTTTTCTTGAGTACAAATCTCAATAATAACTTTCCAATAAGGGCAAGTGTAATATATCTTGACTTCTTGTGTCGCTTCTTTTCCACCTCCAAAACGCAAAATTATTCGTATTTCAAGGGGCCAATACTAAAAGGTCCATGTACAGTGCTACGCAAAAGTGGAGAGACCACGCGATACGCAACTATTGTGGTTTTTCCGTATAAAAATTCGCGCCTGACAAAAGTACTCGGGCAAGCATGGCAACGATATCAATGTTGGTATCCTATGCAGATCATGGAAGCAGCCGCTGCAGCGTATGAAACAACTGGCCTCCAGTTTTGTCAATTCGCGTGACACATCCACTTTTTGCGCAGTACTGGGCATTCTAGAGCGTAAATATACTAATTCCATTAGGGCGTCCAGAAGAGCACCGCTCGCAAGTGGGACGTTTCTTTGCAAAGTAAAAACCCGTTATTATCGTGAGTGTCAACACAGCCTTCCTCGACAGAGCGACGTCCTTTCCAGGAACAGGGGGTTCGTTTCGGATGAAGTGGGGACACCAGTTCGTAGGCCGGTGTTTCGATGAGTACGTTGACTGGGACGGCCTCACTGTCATCATTGCTATAGTGTTTCTTTTCTTTTCTTTTTTTGTAACAGTGTCCCTGCCCCTATGATTCCACGAAAATTGCTCCAGTGGGCGGGGACATAATAAAGCACCTGCGTCGAATGTTGGTCTCGAGCTCGGGCTCGAACACGAAGAGAGGTACGACGTGTACGGGACCCGGTCAATAATGGAAACCACAGGGTGCATCATTCCTGGCGGCAAAAGCTTGCGTGAGTGCTCGCATAGGCTCAGCTGTTACGACCCAATAAATTGACTTCGCAGAGACCGGGTATTGAAAATTGTCCCATTATATTGTGATTTCAGGTAGAATTACAGAAGGTGACCCGTAATCTTAAGCCTACGCTCCGTAAGAAGCAAACGGTTGGAGATATTTGTTCAGATATTTTACTGTTTTACAAGTATCAGTCACCACAAGCTGACGTAAAATGTGTACTTACGGCACCCAGCCACGAATGTGTGTTCCGAGCTCAAATTCCAGCGTTGTTCCTTCGCCCCAGGAAGAAAGCATTTCACATATCCGTGGGGGACACTTACTCTAGTAGTTCAAACCCACACGACGCTATTAACTGGGATGTTCTCTCTAAGCTGAAGAATGAGCAGCATTTACAGACGCTCCTTGTGCTAGTGCTAAGCCCACCGTTCGGCCTTCGCGAAATGAGTGTCTAGAATACGCAAAATTGATGTCGGGCTTTGCCGAAGCTGAGGTAAACGAAGGCACCTGCTATTCTCTCTTAAAGTTATCGCCACCTGCCTGGGCACATCATGCATTTCTTTTTTTTTTTTTACTGGCGGACGGGCGGGGCAAGCCACCACGCATCACACACTTCAACATCACTTACGTAATTATGAAAAGATCACCGCAGTATTAATTGCCGTTGTCTTCAGGTAACCTCAATAATAAGAACGCAAGCATTAGGGCCTTTTCTGCACTGGGAACCATGTAACTTATTTTCTATTTTCTACTTATAGGCAACGCTTGCCGCAAATCGGGGGTGCACACTTTTCTCATTGACTCTGCGTATATCAGGAGCATATACGTTTTGTTTAATTCAGAATAGTTACACAATCCCCCCTACAATGACATCACTGAACACGGTGATGCCACACATGGGAAATGCTAAAATGGAAGCTGGTAGCGTGAATATCCCGTCCTCATAGTTTTCTTTGATGGGGCGGGGCTTCAATTGTCGCGGCGGATGAAACGCCACCCTTGCTGCGCAGATGCGCATATTGACTCTTTATGGCTACGATCGAAAACTGAATGGGCGACATGGCAGCTAGCTGATGCGAACATCAGTGTACCATTTAGTTTGCACTGACGTATTTCCACAAGCTTGCTGGCAGACACGGGATAGCTTCGTCATCATCATCATCCGCCGAACTATACCCACTGCAAGGCGAAGACCTCCCTTATATTCCCCCAATTAACCCGGCCCTGCACTAGCTGCATCCACTTAATCCCTGCGAAGTTCTTAGCCTCATCCGCCCCCCTAAATTTCTACCGCCCCCTGCGACGCTTTCCTTTCCTTGGAATCCAATTTGTTACTCTTATAGACCATCGGTTATCCTGTCTTCCGACTAGATGTTCTGCGCATACCCATTTCTTCTTATTGGTTTCCATTGAAGAATGTCAGTAACCTGGGTTGTTTCTCTGACCCACTGTCCACGCTTCCCATCAACGTGAAAGTCTTACTTCGCTATGTTCGCAGATTTCTGTCCGCAGACTGTATAATTGAGAAGTGGTAGGGGTTAATTAGTGGTGTAAATCGATAGAGGCTGACCTAATGTTGCTGCAGAAAGAATAATTAGGTCAATACGTTCATTAGGTAATTATTTACAGGCAAAAAATGTAGAAGTCCGCAGCAGTTGTCAGCAATTGAGAAGTGGTAGAGGTTAATGAGTGGTGTCAATCGATAGAGTGTAACGTAATGTAGTGTTCGAAATAATAATGAAGTAAATAAACTAATAAGCTAACTAAAGGCAAAACACTCAAAATCGTGTCCGCAGCTGTTGTAATTGAAAACTCGTAGAGGTTAATGAGGGGTGTCAATCGATAGAAGGTGATATAATGTTGTTTGCGAAAAAATAGTTAGGCTAATAGGTTCATTAGGTAATTAATTAAAGGCAAAAATGAAAACGTAAAGGCGAAAATGGTCTCATTAGCGAATGGCTTTGCGCCATATTTGAATGTATCAAATACTACAATAGTTAATTAAATCAGTCAATCAGGCTGACGTCAAAGATGTGTCGTCACGCAACCTGATGTCGTGTCAAAAAAGGACATAGGAAGGGATTGGCGCGCAATTTGAAAATACCAAAGAGTAAAGTAAAGACAGTCAGTTAGGGTGACGTCACTCAACCAGAAGTAGACCCTAAAAAGGGGATAGGAAGGGATTGGCGCGCAATTTGAAAGTACCGAAGACTACAATGAACAAGAAGTGAATTAATGTGACGTAGATAATGTGACGCCACGTAACCGGAAGTAGAGCCGAAAAAGGGAATATGAAGGGATTAGAGCACGATTTGAAAGTACTAAAGACAAAAATGGGTAAACAAGAAGTGAATTAAGCAACTAGAAGCAACCAGATGCAACCAGCAGCAGCATCCGTGCTTTCGCGAGACTCCAATGCAAATTCTGCTGTGCGAATTTTTACGGTGAGAATGAACCATGAGAATTTATCCCCCATACTACAATTTGCGACATTTTCTGGGTATATAACGCCTCAGTTTGATTAAACCCGTGTGTCACAGGTATTTCGGCTCGGCGAGATTAAGATATACGCTGTGTGTTTCGCAGACTAAACAATAAATAAATATACTGCTGTAGGGAATCGGCTCGATGCTCATGACGCCCAGGTGACGGGGGCGTGGGAGTGCGATCATGAAGTGTTGCCTCCGATCAAGGGCGCCTTCAATTGTAGCGAACTGGCCACTGGCGCACGTTTGTGAGCGTGCACTTTACGATGACGCCGACGAGCTGACTCAGTCGCTCCATTAGCGGAGCATAGATGTCGTTTGGTCATTAGCAGGATGGGCACGCACGCGCGTCGTTCCACGAACGGCGTATTGGGACGAGAGAATTAGGCGCAGGGCAACGCTCGCGACTCGGCCTGCCATCGATGCTTGCCACCTTCGTTACTTATTTAAGCCCAAATGACTGCTCCGCAACTGGATATCCCGGGAAGGGTTCTCGCGAATTTCTGCGCTCGACCTGGAAATTTCCACGGCGTGCACAACGGGAGGGTGTTGTTCTATTGTAGTCGGACAACGACCGTGGCCGACGGTCCACACAACTGACGTTTGTTCGTTTTCGGTAGTTTTCAGCGGTCGCGTGCGCCGTGGCGACTACGCCCTTTCCCCGAATCGTGGATCACATTCGAGCTTTCTAACGTGTTTCTGTTTTTGCTGCACGCATTTATCACTGATGTTATTCACACAGTCAGCATAATAATAATAATAATAATAATAATAATAATAATAATAATAATAATAATAATAATAATAATAATAATAATAATAATAATAATAATTGCTTCACAGGAAGGGAAAGGCGCAGTATCTGTCACACTTGCTATGTGGACACCTGAACCGCGCCGTAAGGAAGGGATGAAGGCGGGAGTGAAAGTGGAAATAGAGAAAGGGGAGCCGTAGTGGAGGGCTACGCAGTAATTTCGACCACCTGGGGATCTTTAACGTGCGCTGACATCGCACAGCACACGGACGCCACTTCGTTTCGCCTCCATCGAAGCGCAGCCGCCGTGGTCGGGTTCGAACCCGGGAGCTCCGGACAGTAGTCGGGCGTCTTACCACTGCACCACCTGACTTCGATTTCATGTATGCATGTGCATGGGGGTCATTATGCGATGTATGCATTCCGGCGCTTAAGCAAGGCCTACTGTTTTGGTTGGAACAAAGTATGAAAACGCTTCCTTTTTTATTGAGGTTCGTGCTGCACGTTGGGAAAGAAATCTGCCAGCTTTCAGAATTTTTATTACTGTTTTTCATGAATCTCTGAACGGGCGTGCAATACGCAGTGCGCTCAACGCCGCTTCACAGCGCTGCCCATAGGTCACTAGCCGGTGTTGTAAACTTATGTACAACTTAGTTAATTGCGTGGTTGTGGAAAACTTTCGACAAATTTCGGCATCATCAGCACGCCGCTGCATTTTCCTTCCTCACGTTCGGAGGCCACAAAATATGCACTCGTGATGTAACACATGCTCTATATAACGCTGCAACGACGCAGCAGTTTTCAAGGCAACCGTTTTATCGCTCTCCTCAAGGGTAAAAAAAAACTATGAGGTTGACTCTATTTCATTCGCGATGTACCGTCGGAAGAGAAAAACTTGGGGACGCTTCCATTCTCCCTAACTGCTCCCTAAGTGCATTACGCGTAGCATTATAAATAGTCACTTTAATCAGTAACGCTAATTACCTATGCACTGCTATAGAGTGATATGTACACTGTGTGAGGTGAAGTGCTCACATGTCTCTGTTTATCCTCACTGAACGATCGTTCCTTTCTGCAATAGAGGTAGCTTGCCCGGCTCGAGAATCTAGCATAAGAAGTTCGATTCGACCTCTTCTCAAGAAAAGAAGTTTGGACGCGATATTCAGTGTGCGTGTGATCTTGAGTCGAACGCAGGGAAGCAAGCCGCGCTGTCAGATGCCGTTCACATGTACTACTGCCAGAACATACGTTCGTACAGAAAAAGGACGCAAAAGCTGCTGCCAGTTACCTCGAGTGGTCCCATCGAGCCGCTAAGCTCGATGTTGTCGAAATGGCACCGGACGCGTAGCACTCTTTGCTCTGCTTTCACTTTCGAGAGTTTGAATAAGTGACTCTTTCGACAACGGTTATCCTAAGCAAGTAAACGTCGCTAGGATCCCGCAAGAGTCACGTGGTGTTATTTCCCAGAATATCGGAATTTTCTTAATGAAGGTCGTTCAGAACCTGATGAATGCCCAAATATCCGTGTACCACAGACATTGATTAACCATGGTAGTTATATGATACTAAGTCGCAAAGTAAAATCGGCTATGTGGGATGCAAAATAAACAGCATAAGCTGACGCGCATTTGAATCAAATAATAATAATTAATAGTAATAAATTGGTTTACAGGAAAGGAAAGGCGCTGTATCTGTCACACCTGTTCTGTGGACACCTGAACCGTGCCTTAAGGAAAGGTATGGAGGTGGGAGTGAAAGTGTAAAGAGAGAAAGGGGAACCATAGTGGAGACCTACAGAGCAATTTCGACCACCTGGGGATCTTTAACGTGCACTAACATCGCACAGCACACGGACGCCTCTCCGTTTCGCGTCCATCGAAACGCAGCCGCCAGTGGTCGGGATCGAACCCATGTACTCCGGCACAGTAGTCTTAACCACTGTACCAGCGCGGCGGGGCGAATGACAACTTTCAATGTATATTAAAACAGCTCAGCTGTTGACCGTATATTTTGCTGAAAGCTCGTGGAAAACGTTTGTATTTGCACTCGTATACCGCCCTTATAAAGCCAAGAGAACAAAATGAGAGCATTCTTACGAAACTCTATGCATGCATTACCTTGGGATGACATTGATTACTGCCTCAAATACTTGTTTCACTGAGCAGACTGAAACAGGTTGCCAGGGCAATAGGCGAAGTTACAAGAAATATTTAAAAGATCGAGCTCTTCTTAAAAACACTGTATGATTTAAGTTGCCGGTAATATTCTGCGTTCTCGAGAGTGAAAGTGCTTGTGAAAGGCAGAAATCCCACCAAACGGTTCGTCGCGCATGCTTTGAAACATTCGCACGTGTAAGTTGGTTTCGAAGGCAGCGTCGCTTAGCGCAATGTAGGCACACTGGGTTTTTGCCTGCACCCTCACGTCTCTGCCGACCTCAGCGCCATATTTGCTTATAAACGTGATGCTTCTCTATCTGCAAAAAAAAAAAAAAGAATAAATAAAAAATAACGTGGTTCTGAAGATGCCAAGCCGAAGACCATCATGCATCAGCCGCAACAGGGCTGACCTACCGGCGTGATACCATTTTATTGCGCACGCAGACTTTCATTTCCCTATTGCGTATTACATGAACCCAAGCCTTGCTGTTATAGAGGAATTTTAACTAAAAGCATCTTTTGTTGTCCGCTTAAAATTACACGTTTCGAACTGACGCGCTTTAGTAAATTGCGCATATATCACTGTAAAAAATATCCGTCATTTTAATGGCCCTCCTCTTCTCAGTTTCGATGGAGCTACTACGTCAAAAGAACAAACGGTGTCTCGATGTCAAGTAGCGGGAGAAGGAGGAGAGAGCAGGAGTCCTAAAAAACAAAAATGCGCGCAGCGATGTGGTGTGTTCTTTGCTGCCGTTTTGTTATGTAACACAACCCGTGATCCTCACTTGACCTATCGCATTATAGTTGTGGTTTGCTCCACGTCAAGCGAGACCAGTGTGAGTTGCGGTTTGCACCACGTCGAGGAAACCAGTGTGCTGCTGCGTGCTAAATCAGGGGTGGCAGAGCCTTCTTGACGTCTCTTGCACAGTCGTAAGGCGAAAGCCTTTAATGGCTTATACTGTCGTCGAAAAAAGCTGTCCGCGCGAGCGGCGAACCTGATTGCTCGACAGAGAAGTGACGTCACCAGCCGCCAAATTCGAAGCAACCAACCAGAAGTATTATGCTCAATCACCATTGAATCGATACTTAAAAAATTAATTAATAAACCTTGCCTTCCATCAAGGAATCGAACCTCCATCCCTTGGATCCCCAGCCCAGCACTTTACCACTGCGCCACGCCCCAGGTTTTCTTTTTCTTCTGACATGGTATTTATTACACGTGGCAGTGTACAGAAACGGGTATGTACGCAAACTATATACAAAGCACTCAGCCGTTGCTGAGCTGCACAACAGAAACCACAACTAAAAGGCTGACAAAAATAAGCACCGTGTCACCAGCGGAAACCAATCTGATTGAAAGTCATTTTCCTCATAAATGTCCTTCAGCTGCAACATCATTCTGCTAAAATGGAGTCTAGGTGGAACAACAGGTTCAGCATTGCGATCCAACATGCGTGTCTTCCACAAGCTATGCAGTCCAATAAGGAAAAACACGTCATATGGTTCGTAATCAGATTGTGTAACAGCAAGATACCGCACACTGTACGAATGTAGGACAAAGTGTTTGCTTAGAGTTCTTTGCAGCACGTCCCAAAAGAGAATTGCGTCCTTGCAAGTAATGAAACAGTGCTCAATTGTTTCAGGCACATCACACAGACGGCAGTTTACAGAAGATAAAAAAATATTTTTCCTATGAAGCCTTGTGTTAACAGGTAGAGCTTCCATGTGTAATTTAAAGAAAAATGTTTTCGTGCAAGGAGAAATCTGAATTTTACGCACCCTCTTTAACACATCATGACCCTTAAGACCAAAGTACAAAGAACGATACAGTGGTGGCGGAAAAAGCATTGCTATCAATTCCTTGTATAGTATCTTGCGCGAAACCGAATATAAGTACTCATTCGATAATCGTACTGTCAAAAACCTCACCGAAGCATAAACTTCCTGCATAAGTCCTAGTAACTCTGGGCGGCCAGTAAAATCTGAAGAAACCACTAAGTCGGGAAGCAGATTCATGAGATTAACTATTAGGAATGCTCTAATAATCGGATGTGAACAATCAAGAAAAAAAAAAAGAAACAGGCAACTAACTGCCTTACATACAGAAGCACTAAGCCGAGCCCCCCTGCACAAACAGATCTAAATAGGTTGTCATGTCGAATCGGCTCAAAATTTGATGACCAAATAAACGTCGCAAATATTCGTTGAAAACGCTGGATGTAATGTCAAGCACAGTGGAGGACCTGAAGCACGTAATAAATTTTTGTGGCCAAAAACATGTTGCAGGCCTGAGCCCTACCGAAGATTGAGAGCCGATAGGGGATAAATGTATTAGCATAACGCTGGACTACTGGAAATCGCTCTTTCCAGTAATTTGCACTTGACTTAAATGCATGCAGTGGAACGCCCAAATATTTAGGGGGGACAGATGACCATTGTACTCCTGCATATAGGGGCGGTGTTGAGCCACACGAACCAAACCAAAAACAGGAACTCTTGGAGTGATTTATCTGAGCACCAGAAACAATGCCAAATTGTTCTATGCTGGATATAACTTTTTCTATGCTTGGTTTGTCAGTGCAGAAAAACGCAAGATCATCCGCATATGCAAGCACTTTAACCTCATTTCCAAGGAGAGGGAAGCCATGGATACTACTGTTATGTAAAACACTTAGACAAAGTGGCTCCAAGTAAAGAGTAAAAAGCAGCGGAGACATAGGAGAGCCTTGCTTCGCAAAAGATTTGATTAATGCGGAGCTTGATAGGTGGCCATTTACAATCAGGTGAGTCGAACAAATCCTATAGCAAAGTTGCACCCCCTTCAGTGCTACAGAACCAGCCTTCGCTCGCTCCAGAAGAGAAAACACGAATGAATGACGAACTCGATCAAATGCTTTTGCGAGGTCGACCTGAAGTAAAGCAACCTGATCATGAGAGCAGGAGCACGATTCGAGGATTGTGCGCGCAATGTGTACATTACTTTGAATGGCACGGCCCCTCAAGCCGCACGTCTGGTGAGGGCCAACGAGAACCGACATTGCCAACTGTAGGCGATTTGATAAAATTTTGGCGAAAATCTTGTAATTCACATTTGCCATTGTGATTGGTCTATAACCTTCCACTCAGCGTAATTCTTCATCAGTGCTCTTTGGAATTCGGACTGTGTGGCATTTTGTAAAACTGTTCTTGCTTCTATCCTGCTAGATGTCTTCGTGATCAGTTTTGATGTAGAAGCCCTTCCCGCCACGCCCCAGATCGTGAAGCGCTCTTCATAGTTCACCTTGTCTACAGTGAGAATGATAGCGGGATTCCGCGAGTGACTGATGCTGCGCCTTTCCTTTCCTGTAGACGAATTATAGAAAGCCAGTCAACTTTAACGCGTTCAAAGAAATGCGGGTTGTGTTCGACAAGAGGCGCGCGATGTACCGTCACGACAGGTCATGGCGTCACCAGGCGATTCATGCATAGACGAAGCTGACCCCGCCGGGCTTCCGATCCAGGCGTCAGTGCGCCCTTTAATTTGGCGCTTCCTCTAACGCCGGACCACACAGCAAACAGAAGCAGACCAAGATGCCTAGGAGGCGTTAGTACAGCAGGCATCTGATAGATGCCTGCTGTAAAGGCGCAGTATCTGTCACAATTATCCGTGGACACATGTACCACGCCGTAAAGGAAGGGAGGAATGTGAAACAGTAGTCACCCTCTTTACTCGAAGCATCAGTCACCGCCACATTCGCAAGAACTGCGTGGCAGAATGCGGCACTCAGGCTTTCGCCTTTCACCATTTTAGCCGCCAAAGTGCTTCGTAATTTTTCGTTAAGGGAAAGTTGTAGGCACGAGGTATTTGTATAGAGAGCGTGCATTTTTCACGCATGTTTGTGCAAAGTTGGTCTCGTTTGGTTTGTGCGGCTTGACGTTACAAAACGACTTGGGATTTGGGAGATGCCGTACGTATAATGGCAGGCTCAGAATAATATTCACCACCCGGAGTTCACTAATGCGTGCACTGGCATTGTACAGTACACGGGCCCCTTGCGCGTTTTGCCTGCATCGAAGTGTGGAGCATCCGTCGCTGATGCGCCTGTGGCATCGAGTGCGTTGCGCTATTAATACTCAGAGCGTCGAGCCGGAGTACTGGCGGATTCGAGCCCGGCCGCGTTGCGATTTGAAGGGGTTATTAGGAAGGAGTAGCTGTGGAGATGGGGTTGCTGAATAATTGTGCGAATGGCGTGGAGGTGAGCCGCGAAAGGCGCCCGTGCGCTGTACGATCTTGCGCGGTCTTGCAGGGGCATGCATATATTGAGGGTAGATGTCTGGCTTTTCATTCGTTGAAGTGAGATAAGTTAAATAGAATGCAGCAGCGACACGGATGAAATATTAGCCCAGTGCGTGTCGAGAGACGGTTGTTTTATTGGCTTGTTTATTACTTATTACCCCGCCGAGGTGGATTGGCGGCTAAGGTGGTGCACGGGTTTGATCCTGGCCGCGGCGGCTGAGAGGGAAAAAATAGCAGCCTTGTATTTTACGGTTCCAGCACGCAGAAAAGAACCCTAGGTGGTCCAAATTATCGGGAAACCTCTACTTCGGCGTCCCTCACAGTCTGAGGCGTCTTGTGTCCGTAAGCACCAAGAACATAGTCTTTATTCTTTTTTTGTTGGTGTTGTTTCTGGATGAGCGCTGTAGCTTAGCCATGATCTAAGCAGTAGATTAAGTCCATCAGCGTCACTCACGGCGCATTGTGTAGGTAATTCTTGATGCACGCATGGGCCGTACGTTGGGCGATATAGGGGCATAAATTAAGTAGTTCTCTGTACGCAGGGTGTCAGCGGAGGGAGCGTGCGCTGGACGTGTTCTCTTCTCTCGCGAAGTAACAACCGCATTTTCTGCAATCCTAAGCGAGATTAACATCGGTCAGCTACTCGATTTAGGACGGACGGCAGCGCAATCAAGCGCGACCAAGTCATCAAAAAAAAAAAAAAGAGCGGCCGCAGCGTTCCGGTTGGCGTAAGTGCGTCGCATAATATCCACAGCGCTTTTCACCACCTTTGTGGCTGTGAATTTCGGCTACGCGCACTCCGACATTACTTGCTATCTCTGGCTAATCGCTGCCGTTAAGCCAGCAGGCCTGTCTTTACGGCTGGCGTATGTTGACCGGAACGTTACCGTGTGATGCAGCCCGCTTCTGTTGACTGACGGGCAAATACTCGACACCGGCACACTTGTCTAGGGCTCTGAATCGGTGACCTGTAGGTCTAAGTGAAAGTTTTTTTTTTATTTATTTATTTTTTTTTTAAAGGCAGGTACTCTTTTAACACTTCGCTTCCTTCGCACCGGGCATTTTTCGAGCGCTCTTGACACGCTTGTTCAAGCCTCCATTGCATTAAAATCCATTTTAAAATCCATTCCTTGTTTTAAAATCTATTTGTTGCCAGTCCACCATGCATCACGTCCGGTAGCACGCAAGGACGCTTCGTTGCAGGCTGTCGTATCCGAGGGCAGCGCAATAAGTGTTGTATGCAGGCCATGCGTAGTGTATCGCTAGAAAGTGAGCATTAGTCTACGCCACTAAAATAATAAAAGCGAATAAACGAAACGTCGCGGTAGGATGCTTGGCGAAGGTATATACTATAGACAATATCACGCTGGTATCGCAAAACCGACAAGAGACGCCGTCCGCTTCAGCGGGAGCCGCCGTGGTGCCGTGGGAACGCAATCGGAAGAGTGGGATCAGTTTCACTCTCACTCAAAAATGTGAAGCTGAGCGGCGCCACTGACTTAACGCGGCACACGTAAACGATATTGCATCGAGATGCGCTAGGAAATACGATCAAGAGGAGCGCCGTCCTTCGGCGCTCCTCTTGTGAGCTATCATATAACTGGCCGCTGCGGGCCACAGAGCGGCCACGTCGGCCCAACTTGTCTTTGATCTACCATGTCCGCCTGCAGTCCGCAAAGAAAGGTGTTTGATAACAATACTTCCCGTACCACGGTAGAAGGATCACCGATGGCATGGTCGCCATGCGGCTCGCGAGAGACCCGCCGCCAAGGTCAGCTAGTATTCAGGTCGCTGGCTAGCTAGCTCACCAGTAATTCTGCATGGTGCAGGTGTAGTTATTTAATGCTCACATCCCCCCCCCCCCCCCTTTCCTCTACCCCCCCCCCCCCCCCCCCCCCCCCTCCCTTTGCTTGAGCAATTCGACCGTGGTAGCGGCTGCAGTGGCCCGTAGCGTGCGCGCGGCTTAGGCGTCAAAGAGAGCTTGAAAACGATCTTGTAACAGACAGCCGCTCACCCAGCGACCTAATATTAGACAGTTTTAGTTTCACGTGCGTACAGAGTTACGTACGCAAACGTGAGATGTCTACGTGCGCTGCACGAATTTCGCCAGGACCTCTTTTAGTTTCACGTACGTGGTGTACGTGAAGCAAAATGTATGGACCTTTCATACAAGCCTCGAAAAACTGTGCGTACGTGTTATGCCGCGCCATCTAGTACAGATGAACCAAACTAATTTTGTTTAGTCGAGCTGCCTTGAGCCGAGCCACGCCGCGGCCGTAGCGAAGAGACGGTCGAATTGGAAATTGCTGTTCTCAACGTCGTTGCTCTACAGTGAACAATTAGCAAGACGCATGCCTATATGCGTCCACGCACAGCGTGTCGCATGGAGTCTTCGAATGGATTGCATTCTCTCACGTCGCGAAGCATATCCAGATCGTCGCTTTTGGAAAAGTGAATTCGCTGGGCAACAGAACCAACAGAACTCGGTTTGGTTTGGTTTGTGGGGTTTAACGTCCCAAAGCGACTCAGGCTATGAGAGACGCCGCAGTGGAGGACTCCGGAATTTTCGACCAACTGGGGTTCTTTAACGTGCACTGACATCGCACAGTACACGGGCGCCTTGCTTTTCGCCTCCACCGAAAAGCGGCCGCCGAGGCCGGGATTCGATCCCGCGTCCGTGGGTACAGTAGTCGAGCGCCGTAACCACTGCGCCACCCCGGCGGGGCCCAACAGAACTCATGCTTACAACTTCACAACCTTCCCCCTACAACGAATTGGCTCTGGTTGGCTGCCGGCTTGCATCTGGCACTCTAGCCACTTCTCGCTCAACTCTGGTCTGGCGTGACCTCGCGAGATCGTTGCTTTGACGACGACAAACGCTTCTGCGTCAGGCTTAACAGCTGAAAAATCGTCCTCCTATCTAAAAAAAAAAAAAAAAGGCTATTTATCACTTCAAACTTTACGCGAGGGTAAGATTGGGTAAGCTTAAAGCGAATACAACAGTTTAGAACACAATATCGCGCCGAGGAATTAGCGGCGAAGTTGTTATTGTTGTGAAGCGGGCGGGCAGGGCGTCGCCATGTTGTCAACTCTACGTACGCCAGCAACGTGAAGACGCCAACGTGAAAATCCGAATCTCACGTACGTCCGTGAAACTCCCGCGGACTCTTCACGTTCTGCGCATGCGCACTGGTCACACGTAGGCGCTTCACGTACGTGAAGCTCCCACGTACGTGAAACTAAAACTGTCTATTGTTTTCTTTGTTGTTGTTGTTGTTTTTTTTTTTTAAATGACCGCTGAAAGCCTCAGCCAGCTTTGCTCAGTGCTTTAGTGGGCGAATGTGCGCGCGGAAAAAGCCGCGTGCGGAGCGCTACACGACTCCAGTCAACATCAGAGTAGCGCTTGTTGTGCCAGGCCGACCACTTTAGGCCGGCCAAGCTTCACCGCGTCACCGGGTTGTGTGGCGCCATCGTGTCGCGGGATGGACGTTGCTATTCTCCCCTTGCGTTAGCGGTTTCGGAGGGAACGCGACCACGGCAAGCGGGAGAGAAGGAACCAGCGTTCTGCTCCGGTATGCGCAGGCCGGTATGCGCGGCCGACCATCGGACGCTTGTTGTCATCGGCTTCGAGATGGGTCCCGGGACCTGTGGCCCTGTTCCTGTGTTACTGCGACCTTGGGACCTGCAGCTGCATCTCAACCGCCTGCTGCCTGATTTATTTGTGACTGCGTAGGCGGGGACGGACGAGAGGAAGACGCGAGAGCGTTTTCGGACACGAGTGTGTGTTTGGAAACGAGAGAGATTGCTCGAGAGGCTCTCAACGAAGGCCGGCTGTCGTCCTGCTCTCCGAGTTCTTGGTTTAGGCTGCAAATACCTGTATAAAGCTCTTTTCATTTGTTCTTCTCAACTCCGTTTCCTATCGTCCGCTTCATTGCTGTCCCCAACCCGACACCACGCTGCCCGTGAATCACCATATGCTGCCCACTTAGCAGGTAATTAGCATGGTAACTTAGCAGGTAATTAGCATGGCAAGATGGCAGTTTTAAATAAGTTGCATTAGTGCATATCATGCATATGAGAAATGTATTCTATATCATCGGCTAAATACATTTTTTTTTTTACTTCATAAATATTGCTGAAAATGTAGTCTGGCACTCAATATGCGCTACAATGCACATGATGCGGTAGAAGCTCAGTTTTTGGCCCACACTGACTATACCCTTGCCCAGAATTTATTCATTCGGTTGAAGAAATGGACAACAGAGTTCATTTATTACTTTTGCAAGTTGCATGCTCTCGCTAAATGCTCATTGATTTATTATTGCACGGATGCCACAATTGATTAACTCAGGACGCGTTTTAACTTATATTGAGCCCGACAGTACATTCTATTCACTTTGCTGAATTGGAAGCACCTAGGTGCTCCGGAAATTTCCGGAAAAAGGACTCCGGAAATTTCGACCACCTGG
>JAJIZL010040383.1:0-10438 GCA_023969395.1 Amblyomma maculatum
ACACACACACACACACACACACACACACACACACACACACATTTTTATCAGGGCGCGTGGGTAATTAATGCAAATGGCAGGCGGAGTGGCGCTTTACGAATCTCTTGATAACGTTCCACCTCAATAAATGACATCACTCAGCCTCACTCACGCATGAGGTCGAGGTCCGATTTTCTGACCTCACTCAAAAACGTTTGAACTGATTTTTACCTCACCTGTCATTTTGAGGTTGAGGTCGACCTTATGAGCTCGCCCACCACTGAATGCCACTGTCATTAGAGTCCTGATTGCATGCGATGATGAGCAGATATCTGTGTAGAACTATTCGACTACATTAGCAGTGCTACCCATATTGGTAATGCTATTCTGCAATTCGCCTCTTAAAGCATACATCTGATTTTTGCGTATGCCTACTTTTCTCTTCACCGCTTTTAGGCTGCTGCACTTATTCAGAGTTTGCGTTTTGTTATGTCAATTTCCTCGAGCTCGGTGATTGACTTGGATAACTCTTCTAATTATATACTGTCTACGAGAGAAAAAACTTTCTTGTTGTGACATTTTTTATCTATCTTTATTTTCCTTAGACTGTTTAATGGCCTATCATAACGCTTATTTCTAGTGTGCACTGAGTAATTATACTTATAGGATTTTGATTCACTGCTCCTGCTTTAAGACTTTCCTCCTCGATCTAACCAGAATACCTGATCCGCAGCAAGCTTATTTAATTCGTATACTCTCGTTGTTGCCGTCAACTCATTGA
Organism: Amblyomma maculatum; assembly: GCA_023969395.1. NCBI lineage: Eukaryota > Metazoa > Arthropoda > Arachnida > Ixodida > Ixodidae > Amblyomma > Amblyomma maculatum. The sequence continues at coordinate 761 of JAJIZL010040383.1, forward strand.
TGAGCTCATTCCTTCTTGGTTTCTTTGGCTCCTTCTTCAAGTCCAGTATAATTATAGACCTTCCTATTTTAGAGATATACGGTCTCTTTCTGAAGATGTTTTGCTTGTTTATATTATCTGGTCATGTGGTACATATGCTCTGTAGACGTGCTATGGTCACTATATCGCAGTTTGTAGATGGACTCCGCATCCTGCACGACGCCAGTGTCAACGCAGAGTATGAAATTTATTTCATTTTTGGTTTCCAGAATCGAGTTTGCATATCTGCTTCCGGTTCCCCCATTTTTTGAAGCAGGTATTCATAATTCGCAAATTATTTCGCTCTGCGGATTCTACTCCCATTGCTATCTATAAACATTGTGCCATAGTCAGCCTCCATCCTGCACCTTGCCTATCTTGGCATCGGAGTTACTTATCTGTACAGAACATATCGTGTTTTTGCTTTATCCATTGTGAATTTTATGTTTGTATAGAAGCTTTCGGATCATGACTAGACTAGCGTAAGCCTGCACTAGAAGTTACATTTACTTCTGTCCCGTCCTACACCATGCGCGCCCTTCAATGCACTATATACGCAATTTGCACTCACCCAAGAACTCCCATTTATTTTCTGCTAGTTCCTCGAAAGCACTAACCTAGACGAGCCTCACTGGATACGCTTCTAACATTAAATGTTGCCCGGCTCAGCACTCAAAGGCGGCTTGTCCAGAGCAAGAGACAGCCGCTCTCACTGCGTCAAAAGTCTGACCGCTACTGTGGTCAGTAGCCCCGCAGCTCCTGGGGAATGTAGGCGGGAGACACTTGGTTTGTTCATACGGTAGGTGATGGACAATTTCTATACCAGGATGGCCAAAACTTGTTCCGTTGACGGAGCGAATACCCGGCAGTGGTCACCGGTGTCAGGCTGCTTCTCAGACGTGGATGTGAAATCCCCTCGACAAGCGAATGCTTTCTTTTTCTCGTGTATATTTACGTTTGTTTGTTTGTTCCCGGGGTTTAACGTCTCAAAGCGACTCAGGCTATGAGAGACGCCGTAGTGGAGGACTACGGCAATTTGACCCCCTGGGGTTCTTTAACGTGTACTGACATCGCACAGCACACGGGCGTCTTGCTTTTTGCTTCCATCGAAAAGCGGCCGCCAAGGCCGGGATTCGATCCCGCGCCCTTGGGAACACTAGTCGAGCGCCTTAACCACTGCGCCACTCCGGCGAGCGTATATTTACGTGGCACCGGTATTAGAGCCATGGTCATTTTTTTGTTAAGGCGTGTTCTCTACTTCTACGCCACTGCCTCAAAAATCATGCAAAAACACGCAAAGTATATACAGACACGCAAAAAGTGCAATATAAAAATTATGAAACGTTTCAGTATAATTACCTTTAGTTTCAGTACTTTGTATTTATTTTCAGCGGCACCATTCGCAAGGTTGCCTTTCCTTTGGAAGATTTATGGAATTCGCGGAACAAGTGCCAGACTGCGCTCTATCACGCAGCTTGGTTTCAATAGCCAATCTTTATACAGTTTGCCTTATGTTACGAACATAAAGTAAGGAAGTTGAAAACGTCCATTTCGGCAATGTTTGAGTGCACAAGAATGATTCGCTCGGGAGCCACTTTCTCCGCAAGAGCGAATTTAAGGATGGAAATGGAGGGGAACGCCAAACCGAAAGTGAAAAAAAAAAAAAAAAAGCCCCTTTTATACAGGAAAACGATGCCGAAGCCAATATTCTCAACCAAAAAGGTTCGAGGAATATATAGTTCGAATAATACCGACCACTCTAAGAGGGGCTCCTACTCTTTCTGGCTCACAAAGTGGCACAGCGTTCTGAAAAGTGCCGAAGACAAGAGTGGTTGGTAACTAGGGGCCGAATATAGAACGCGTTTTCCAAGAAGCACTTTTTAATTTGTGGTTCTTGAAGCGTGGCAGCCTACATGCTCCAAGAAAATTAAGGGAAATACACTGCTGTCACGAAATTTAGCAAAACGCGACGCCTGATAAAAATATGCGCACAGTTCTCATTAATTCGGCGACGTTTGCTAGGTGAGCTATTTGTAGGCTGCATTTTAGGATGTGGCGGCAGCCTTTCCACCTCACTGCGAGTCTGAAATTTGGCGGTTTGTTGTAAATTGAATTTACCAGAATTTTACTTTCTTTAGAAAAAAAAAAAAAACGTTAGTGGTGAAGAAGATGTATTTTGCGGATTATTAAATTCATCATCAATAAACTTCGTTACTGAAAATTAAAAAAAAATTAATTGGAACTAGAAATTTTCTTGATCCCCGTAAACTTTCACAAGGTGCAACAATTTTAAACTGCCTGGACAGGTTGCTACGTCCAGAGTGCGATCGCGCAATGACGAAGATTTATGAAGTTGCGGTTCATTGATGCCTGAGACTGTGGAAAAGTAGGACTTCGTAGCACGGCTTTAAAGGCTTATAAAAAAAAAAAAAGCAACAACAAAAACGTCGGGCGCGTACTTAACACTGAACTCGCGACCGCAGATGTAACTGGCTATGCGTACATCAGAAGCTGATGATGCTGATGGTGCTGGTAACCACGCCTAGCTATGACAAACTTCGCTGCAATGCTGCCAATATGCGACGGCCTGCACTGCCATGCCTTTCAGAAGGTTTGCGTGGAAAGAGCAGATATTTTTGCGTTTATATCTTAATTTTTTTTTGCACATCTACTAGTTCCAACACAAACCATTTTACGTTCACACTCCAATTGCTTAGCTACTGCAGATATGTAACGCCTGTAGTTCAACTACAATTCAACGGCCTTCCTGCGATAGTCAACAATGTTTTATATCATGTCAAAAAACAACAACAAAAACAAACAAACAAACAAACAAACAAACAAACAAACAAACAAACAAACAAACAAACAAACAAACAAATAAAACAAACAAAAAACGCTGGTGTATCTCTTTAACATAGCTAATTCGCTTATGCAGATAACAACTGACGACATTAATCTTGTTCCATTTGTGTAGACGACCGGCTATATTGGAAGTTGGTTCGCTTAAGCTTGGCAAACGTTGACAAGAAAAAAAAACGTGAAGTCTATCTTTAACGAAACAATCCCATTTGAGTGGGAGGGCCAAAATGCTCTCTTTTACTTTAACCTTCGTTTGTCACATTGACCTAAAAACCTCTTTTGAACTGCTACTTTGCAACACTCGCACCAGATGAGAGGCCATACTCACGACCGATTTGCATACTGACTTGAATACCAGAGAATTGGCTGCCGGCGATCTGATTCCTCGTGTACGTTTGATATTGTTCCTTTCCATGCATCAAACGCAATTCGAGGCTTTGCGATCAGAAAGTCGCGGTGGCCTGAAAACTTTTCCATTAGCAAACGTCCCTTCTGGCGAAAATGTCGGGAGATTAAAACGCAGTTTCGAACTCAACGCTTCGGAGAAACCTCTGAGTTGTCGACATAATGGTCGGGAGAAATATCGCTCTTTGCCATATTACATAGCACATCAAAGTCCCCTTGCGGACTCTTGAGCGTATCAACAGTTCACCGAAAGGTTGGCAGCTTGAGTCTAGGATTGGCAAAGTTTCATATCCTGCTTTCGACCACCGCATTTTCCAGATGATATGTTATCGGACTACTGCGTCTTTTGTGTCTGAAAGCTTGCACGATTTCCGCTGGTTGTTCACATGAATGCTATTTTCGTCACCGCGCCGATACGTGTGACGGCAGTCGCGTTCATTTTTCAAAATGTGTACTTGGAGTAAAGGGCTCTGCATATAAGGAAGCTTGAAAACTCCCCCCCCCCCCTCTTTCCTTTGCTGCCTTCGCCAATATTGAAAGTATACCGAATATGACCCCTTTCTACTCGTTGGAATGTTTATATGACGGGTCTCAGAGTAATACTACATATCCAGCTTACTTTAAATAGATTTATGAACCAACGTCATGTATTTTACTCTCTAGACTGCCTCGATAGTTTTATTTTTATTTGTTCAATGGCCTCAGTTCCAATCAATTGCGTGTGTAATGGCGGTATTTGTTGCAGGGTGAAAATTTTCACAGTATTTTTGCAGAGTTTTATTAAACATGAACCGGACCGTGGTAATTGTTCCCCCCTGTGGCATTTTCACAACGGCCATAACGGCAGGAAAAAGTATCCTCTTTGCGAAAATATATGTAGAAATAAAACCACCCCCGATCCTTGAACACTGCTCTCCTGTATACGTTAACCTTTGTTCATCGGTTTGAACAAGCTACGGGAAAGGAATCGAAGACGCAGTTGCTAGCTGCATGAGAAAGGCAAGCGCGCAGAAGATATATATATATATATATATATATATATATTGTAAGCACTGTGAGTGACCTTCATCTTCATCTCAGCGTAATCATCATCGGTCATCGGGTCGTGCGAAGAAGACGAAGTGTTGCTAAGCTGTGGCTAGTCGGTAGCTGCTGCTTCGGCCTACCTGAAGTAAAAAGGTGAATTTGCTGGTGCGTTCTTCTGCCTCACAAGTGGTGGAAGTGCCTCCTGATCCCAGCGTCCTCAACGCGGCACCCCCTGGAGCTCCGTTCCGGTCGTGTTCTTGGCGGCACATCAACCGCCATGGCGCAGTCACATCCCACTGCTCTCACCGTTCCGGCGCCTGTAGCTACCGATGGGCATCCCACGGCTGCCCATGCCACCTCTGCACCACTGACGTCCCAAGGTGCACTTGCTCAGCACCATTTGACCCACCCAACTTGGTCAGTTACCTCACGTCAGCGCGACCCTCCGGTTTTCGCCGGTCTCCGCGGTGACGACGTCGAAGACTGGCTACAACAGTACGATCGGGTGAGCGCTTTTAACGGTTGGGACGCTTCTATGAAGCTACTCAACGTCTCATTCTACCTGAGTGACGTGGCTAAGACGTGGTTCCTCAACCATGAGGACGCCATTCCTGACTGGCCTCAATTCACGACACAGATCCGCCAGATATTTGGAACTGTTGGTGCTGGTCCGGCCTCTTTTCAAAAGAAGCTAGAGACCCGTGTGCAGCTTCCAGGAGAGACATACACATCCTACATTGAGGACGTACTCGCCCTTTGCCGGCGAGTTAACAATGGCATGGTCGAGGCTGAACGTGTCGGACATATTTTAAAAGGAATTGGCTCTTTTGCCTACGCAGCTCTAGCTGCCCAAAATCCCGTCACGGTGGCAGACATTCGTGCCACTTGCCAGCGACTTGACTATCTACAGTCGCGCCGCCTCAACAACACCTGGGATCCGAGCCAAATTCCCGAAACTGATCTGCGCACCATCATACGATCTATAATACGGGAAGAGCTCCACAATGATATTTCGTCGGTTCCTGCCTTCTCACGCCCACCTGCTCAATCTACTGGGTTGCGTGGCATTATCAAGGAGGAGCTTACTTCACTCAATCGTCCCATGGCTACAGAACCACCAGCCCCTCCCTACGTTCCGACGTATGCTGAAGTCACTGCGGCTCCTCCTCCTTGTCCTCCTGTCCATCACGCGCCTGTCCCACCCAGCCTCGCCGCCCTGTCCCCGCGACCACCGGTGTATGGTAATTGGCGGCCTCTCCCACCTCGTCCAGTATGTTTCTACTGCGGAATCCGCGGCCATGTAACACGCGTTTGTCGCCGACGACTGCGAGATGAGCGTGCGAGCTATGGGTACGTTCGACGTGACGACGCCTACCAGCTTCCTCCTCGCCAGTACTACACCGATAATGACCTCCGTCCCTCTTCCTCCCCGTCGACTTCTCCTGACCGGTCTAGGACAGCACGGTCATCGCGTCGTCGCTCCCCGTCACCCTTTCGCCGGACTTCGTCGCCCCTTCGCCCTCCATCTTCAGCTTCTGCCCGCCAAACGGAAAACTAACCTGTGCAGTTTCCGGAGGTAAAACTGCACCGCCTGTCGTCGCTCCAATTCCTCCTCTGCTCCCATCAAACATGTTGACTGTATTCCTTGAGGGACATGAACTGGAAGCTTTAATTGATACCGGCGCCGCTATTTCTATTATGAAACTTGACTTGTGTTTAAAACTGCGAAAAGTGCGCACACCTTATACCGGTCCTCCTTTACGTGCTGCAAATGGACAGAATATTAACCCTTGTGGAGCGTGTACAGCCCGAGTCACCATTGATGGCATCTTGCACTTCATTGAGTTTGCTGTCCTATCCTCCTGTGTCCATCAACTCATCTTCGGCTGGGATTTCCTCCAAAACGCCTCAGCAGTCATTACGTGTTCCCCTCCCACTATTGAAGTCACTGAATGCAACATTCTTGCCGATAGAGAACCACTTTCTTCCCGTGTAGTTATGCTTGCCGATCACGTCCTCTATCCGGGCAACGAAGATATTCTATCTGTGACTTCTGACGCCGTCACCGATGGCGACGTCCTGATTACACCCAGCCCTCGTCTCCTGTCAAGAGGTATTATCATCATCGTGTCCCTTCTTCGCTTCTCCAGCGGTTCTTCTCTTCTCGCCGCATTCAACACCACATCAGAGCCCATTCTTCTGCGACGCGACTCTACTGTTGCATCAATTGCTTCCGCCCAGCCTGTCACACTTCTTCCCATTTCCACCTCCGATCGCTCTGATTCATCCCCTGCCTCGCTCAGTGCAGCACTTCGCCACACGATCAGCACCGACCTGACAACAGACCAGACAGACGCATTGCTCGCTGTATTGAACAAGCACGCAGACTCGTTCGACGTCAATTCCGGCACACTGGGTCAAACCGCTGCAGCAACGCATCGCATACTCACCGACGGATCAAGCATAGTTAGACGCCGGCCTTATCGTGTTTCTCCAACCGAGCGCAAAGTTATTCAGGAAAATGTTGCTGACATGCTTGCACGCAACATCATACGCCCATCGTCTAGTTCCTGGTCATCGCCTGTTGTGCTAGTGCAAAAAAAAGACGGTTCGGTTCGTTTTTGTGTAGATTACCGTGCTCTAAACAGAATAACTCGTAAGGATGTGTATCCCCTCCCTCGAATTGACGACGCCCTCGATTGTTTGCAAGGTGCCCAATTTTTCTCCAGCCTTGACTTAAGATCAGGCTACTGGCAGATCCCCATGAATGAAGATGATAAAGAGAAGACCGCCTTTGCAACACCGGACGGTTTATACGAATTCAATGTAATGCCTTTTGGACTCTGCAACGCTCCTGCTACATTCGAGCGTATGATTGACACAGTTCTCCGCGGCCTCAAATGGAAAACATGTCTCTGTTACTTAGATGACATCGTCATTTTTTCTTCGTCATTTCCTGATCACCTTACTCGTCTCGATGAAGTTTTGACAGCACTTTCCAGCGCTGGCCTACAGCTAAACACGAAGAAATGCCGTTTTGCATCAAAATCCATTAAAGTTCTTGGCCATCTCGTAAGCAGCGAAGGAATTAAGCCTGACCCTGAAAAAATCGCTGCTGCGCTGCACTTTCCCCGTCCAACTCGGGTCAAAGATCTCCGCAGTTTCCTCGGCTTGGCATCATACTTCCGCAGATTCATCCGCAATTTCGCCTCTATTGCCTCACCTTTACATGCGCTTCTTCACAACGACACGCCTTTCATCTGGTCTCCTGCTTGCGAAGAAGCATTTGAAACTCTGAAGCGTGCTCTGACTTCGGGTCCCGTCCTCTGCCATTTTGATGATAAAGCACCGACAATTTTGCACACCGACGCCATTAGCCATGGCATTGGCGCTGTCCTTCTGCAACGCCAAAACACCTCTACAGAAAATGTTGTTGCCTATGCGAGCCGAACTCTGACTTCAGCGGAACAAAACTACACTATTACCGAACAAGAATGTCTCGCCGTCGTCTGGGCTGTTCAGAAGTTTCGTCCTTACCTGTACGGCCGTCACTTCACAGTCGTCACTGACCACCACGCCCTATGCTGGTTATCCACTTTGAAAAATCTGTCCGGTCGTCTCGGGCGGTGGATCCTCCGCCTTCAAGAGTACGACTTTACTGTCACTTACAAATCGGGCAAGAAGCACAAGGACGCCGACGCTCTCTCTCGTTGCCCTATTGCTTTGCCGTCGCAACCCATGTCCTCGCATTCCTCTCCTGTCCCAACGGAGTCAAGCCATTTAAACCCTACAGTTATGCAGTCTTTGAGCGCCGCCTCTATTGCTCCCATGCCAGATATACACTGCAATCTTGCTCACCACCAGAGTGCTGCTGACCCTTACTGTCAAAAGCTGATTGATAGTCTCAGCGGTGTTATTAGACCTCCAAATGCCCGTCTCCGTCGTCGGCTCAAAAATTTCAAGTTACAGGATGGCACATTATTTTGGCACAACTACAGCCCACTGGGCCACACATGGGTTCCCGTAATTCCTTCTTCCCTGCGTCCTCAAGTTCTACAAGCCTTTCACGACGACCCCACCGCAGGTCACCTTGGGTACCACAAAACCTACGACCGCATCAAACGTCGTTTCTTCTGGCCTGGCCTTTCAACCTCAGTATTAAAATACGTAGCGTCTTGCATCCCTTGTCAACGACGCAAGCGGTCTACGTCGCCTCCTGCCGGTCTCTTGCAACCTCTCCCATGTCCTTCCACACCTTTCGAAGTCGTCGGAATCGACTTGTATGGACCCCTGCCCTTGACTCCAGCTGGCAACCGCTGGGTCGTTACTGCCGTTGACCACCTCACCCGATACGCTGAAACCGCAGCACTTCCTTCCGGCTCCGCTTCCGAAATCGCCAACTTCTTCCTCCACACCATACTTCTTCGCCACGGCGCCCCTCGCCTCCTCCTTAGCGATCGTGGCAAGTCGTTCCTCTCCACCGTCCTCGCCGCAGTGCTTAATGCTTCAGGCACGGTGCATAAAACTACATCTCCTTACCACCCTCAGACCAATGGCCTCACAGAACGCTTTCATCGCACCCTTTCTGATATGCTATCCACCTACATTCACCCTCAGCACAACAACTGGGACTCTTTACTCCCCTTTGTAACCTTCGCCTACAACACTGCCGTTCAACGAACCACCACCTACTCTCCGTTTTTTCTTGTTTATGCCCGCCATCCTACCTTCTCCCTCGAAGCATCTTTCTTCACAGCTTCTACTCCTTCTGCCGCGCCTTCCCACGAACAGTTCGTGTCTCGTATCGCCCACTGCCGTGATCGTGCCCGCCTTCAAACTGAAGCCACTCAAGCTTCCAGGAAAAGCACGTATGATGCGACTCATCGCTCAGTGTCTTTCCGCCCTGGAGACGAAGTGCTACTCTGGACACCTACTCGCATCCCCGGCCTGTGTGAAAAGTTTCTGAGCCGTTTTATTGGCCCGTACACGGTTCTGGAACAAACTTCCCCTGTAAACTATCTCATCACACCTGCATCGCCTGTTCGCGATCGTCGGTGTCGCGGCACCGAGATTGTGCACGTGTCGCGCTTGAAACCCTTTAACCGCCGACCTTAAGATTTAATTTGCGACCAGGATGGTCGCTTTCGTTCGGGAGGGGGAATGTTGTAAGCACTGTGAGTGACCTTCATCTTCATCTCAGCGTAATCATCATCGGTCATCGGGTCGTGCGAAGAAGACGAAGTGTTGCTAAGCTGTGGCTAGTCGGTAGCTGCTGCTTCGGCCTACCTGAAGTAAAAAGGTGAATTTGCTGGTGCGTTCTTCTGCCTCACAATATATATATATATATATATATATATATATATATAT
>JAJIZL010040385.1:0-27599 GCA_023969395.1 Amblyomma maculatum
GATGTTAAAAAGTTAAAGTTAACTTTTTAACATCCGCTTGCTACCGACGGAAGAGTTTTTGGCAGCCATGCTTATTGAAGGCATTTTGATTTTCTTAGTTTCAAATGTGTTTGCATTTTCTCTTCCTGTCTCCTTCTGCAATACCCTCATCTCGACATCCGTATGCGTAAACAAATATATATGTTACTGTACCATACACTTGTTTCTTCGGTGTTGCGTTGCTGTTATTGCTAAATCGCCCGACATCGGTTTCTTAGCCGTTAAGTTGCGGACTTTTTCACCCGTGCTGTTCTGAATCTGTATTAGGCTAGGCGAACAGTAGTTGTCATCTTTCTTTCCACTTTGATATTTGCGGGTATTAGAAGGGATCCATTATACGTCAGATAAATAAGACCCATCGTCCTACTGGAAGCACGCGAAGGTAATATTCGCAGGACAGTGTCACCGCTTTCGCCGGATTGTTTGTATGCTCAATACAGTGAACATTTTTACTTTTTTTTTCTATGAAGGTTGCTTATCACTAGCTCCACGCATCAATATTTAGGCCATATTAAATGCGCTTAAGACCACCATTATATGCGCAAGCACATATCCCGGAAAAAGGGTAGTTTCAGCTAGCAACTCTATTATAAATAACATATGCCCAACTGCAACAATCCCGAATTGGATTAGCAGTATCTGTAAATAAATAAATTAATTAATAAATGATCATCTATTTGCAGAATGCTAGTGACCATCATAGAGCACCACATGACCGAAGGACAGGGTCTCGTGGCGCTGTTACAGCTGCAAAACTTTTTTGTCTCCAATCAATAATTAGATAGATAATTAATTTATTGATACTGTCAGCTTCTGCAGGCTATTGAAGGAGTGGAAAATTGAATAAATGCATTTTATAAAAGAGGTACAATTCACAACTATGACATCTGACTCAAGCCACTAGAATATTCACTTGACATAAAGGAATAAAAATACAAAATAAACGAGGAAACGCACATGCAGATGAAGTCCAATATATTATATTTGTTTATTACCGTGAAAGTATGACTTGAGGCTTTTTTCTAGAAAGGCATCGGGGGAATTATTTTTTACAATGGAATTAGACACTATGTTCCATTCTTTAATAGCCCGAGTCAAAAAGACATACTTAAAACAATCATTATAAAAAGCGGCATAGAAATAAACATGCTATGACGAATTGATGTCTCATTGACGTCTATTGAAAATAGGTGTGGTGTATTAATATTAAAAAGGCCATGAATTAAAGAAAAGGGAACTGGACCGTTCCTATCTTTGTTCGGTATTCTAGACATCTAAGGTTTGATAATTTACATTATTCGGTAGGCGAATAATTTCGGCGATATTTATTGTAGATGAAACGGGAAGCGAGTTTCTGAACTTCTTTAATTTTCGTTTTGTTAGACGTGGCGAACGGATCCGAACAAAGTTTGTCATATTATTGAAATATATGTTACTGTTTGTCAAATTCACCGAAACCGGCGTGCAGTCTTTGTCATTCTTGTGTGGAGAGCTCGGCGTGGTGCAGTTGTCTTCATACAACTGGACACCTCGTGGCACCTTTCAATTTTCAGTGGCAAAGCTTGCGCAGCAGTAGTGCCACATAGACCTGAAAAATCGGGAGAAAGCATTTTGCACAAGATTTGGTAGCAGCCTTATACTTCCAGATTGTTTTTTCCTGCAGCTGCACACTTTGCGAGTGCTTTTAAAAGGGTGACGGAGTATGACGTAGGTCTCTATCTCTCTCTCTCTCTCTCTCATACACACACACGCACGCACACACACGCACACATTATTGTTCTTTTGGAATATAAGCATAACTGACAAAATATATGAAATGCATGGTGCATAACAACTACAAATCTGCTGACCCATTGACACTAAAGCTCTGACTTTTAGGACATGACGCGGTAGCGTAGGCGACTATACCACATATAAAGTCCCGCGTTAAGCAAGCCGTTTGAACATGCCTGTTTCGCTTAGAGGTAATGTGATCGGAAGACTCCTGGCAGGCTGATTCTTATATCAGACTCCCATGTGAATGAGAAGACCGAGTTGGCAGCTCCTGCCATACGTAACTTTAAACTACGCTACTCCCGGTTGATACTTGGCCATGTCAGAAGACATATCGCTTGTCAGGGCCATGCTCTTGATTTTTCATTCATAACGCCAACGCCGAATTTTCGGTGAACTGGGTCCTTAACGCTATGGCGTTAAAACACTAGGTCAATGTGAAATGGAAACCTGATGAAGCTTTGAGAGTTTGGACAGCACTGATGACACATTTTAAGAAGATGGTTAAAATGCCATCGGCACATTTTCAATCAGGGCATCGTTCTACTTTATTTTCAACCTCACTTCTAGGTCTTTTGCGATCGCATGCGACCGCAGAATGCTGCCGCTTCTACTAAGCGCTGTACCGCTCGTTTGCTTAGGCGCCGAAGAGCAGAGTGTGAATTCCCTTATGGAACCCCCTTCCGCTTAAAGAGCAGCTGCATCACTTTTCGAGAATTTCGCGATATTCAAGGATTCAAATCTACATAGGCTGTAGGTAATGAATGCAAAGTATTTTTGCGCTAGCATTCAAACTGATGGCCTAATCGACGATTGCACCTCCAGCTTCTCCTCACGACACTAAAGTTCTGCGGAGAAGTTCAGTGATGACGTCACGGACGGTACTATTTCTAACGTTCGCTGCCTTCGCCCACGTTCTGCTGCACATTTTCTGACGGTGCTAATCAACATTTCTAGGGCTTTGTTTTCGGCAGTCTTCTTTTCATTTCTTCAAACCAAGTGTGTCTATGCCGAAAACGTACCGGTACTGTCAATGAAGTCATCATGCGTCGCTGTGCAGTGCGGTGAAGCCTGATAGCCGTGGCGATTTTAATGGCTAATTGCGCCATTGTTCCAAACGCATCACCAAGAGATTTCGCATGCTTTAAGTACAAGTTATAACCATTCAACTGCTCGAAACTCATCGAAATCTAAAACCGGTGCACCTTCCCTTTAAAAATTACTAAGCTTTCACAGTTTTGCGGAATCGGAGCACAGATATGCGGTTAAAGTTAACGAGCGCATATTGTTACTTTGCGCAGTATCGAGATGACGATGACGACGAGCTGATGTGGTGTTATGAAGAAGACGACGCTCAGGCTAAGCTGGGTTCGTTCTGGTGGTGTGTGCGTCGGACAGTTAACTAGCGATTACCACTGTGTACGGTTTCCTTAACATTTGGTGGAGGATTGCTGGAAGGGCGTATGTAGCCAAACCTGGATCTCCTTAATGGCCGCCAGATTGGTACCATCACTATGCCATCCGAAGCGACATCATCTTCAGCGGCACCACCAGCTCCCATCATCGTCATGGCACAGCCTCGTGACCTGGGCGCCTTCTCCTCACCGCTTCCTCACCGTCTCTTCAGACCCGGTGGTCCCGTTCGCCCCAACATCGCTGTGCATCATCTCCCCACCATATCTGGCTCTCTTCCGGAAAACTAACCAATGCAGCTCCCGTAGGTGATACTGCATTGACGACCCGACCTGAAATCATTCCGCTGAGCCTCGCTCATCGCCGCGACCTTCTAGACGTCTGTGTAGATGGTGCCCCTGTTAGTGCCCTCATTGACACTGGTGCCCAAATTTCAGTCCTCAGCTAAGACTCTCGCCGCCGTCGCAAAACGTTTGTCACACCCGCCGCTTCATCCGCCATTCGTGTCGCCGATGGAAGCATCGCTGCCGTCGTGGGACTGTGCACTGCGCGCGTGAGTATTTCCGGTCGTACTAACCCTGTCCTCGTCCCTGTTATTGACGGCTGCCCTCACGACGTGATCCTGGGCATCGACATTTTAACGGCCCATTCTGCCCTGATTTATTGCTCAATTGGCTTTCTTCGCTTAGACCTACCCTACTGCTCCGAAAACACCGATGTCAAGCCCCGCCTCCGATCCGCTGAATTTGTTCATCTGCCGCCCGAAGCTGCTATTTATGTTCCGCTGGCCCCGTTCTCCGCAGTTCCTGGCGGCACATACGTCACTTGCCCAATTACCGATGTTGTTCTCCGTCGCAATGCCCTACTCCCTCATACCATCATGTTTGTCACTGCTAACCGCATCTATCTTCCCGTCCTTAACTTCAGCCGCTCGACCCAACTTTTACCCCATGGCGTCGCACTCGCTGATCTGTTTCCTTTGACGGACTGCGAAGTTGCTGCTCTGACGCCTCACCATCTGTCGGAGCAGCATATAACGGCTTCTTTACATTCCAACCTTTTTTCAGGCATGATAGCCGCGGATCTGCAAGATGATCAAGCCAGAGCTATTTCCGACCTTACGCTATAGTAAAGTGATATTGTGAGCGCAGCGCGTGAACTTTCACTTCTTTCATCTGTATATATCAATCATCATCATCATCATCGCTGACTGCTGCTCGGAGCGTCGCGCGCTGTGTGCCAGCTGGTTCTCGAAAAGTACAGACGTTTGTGCAAGTGCTGTCCCACAAGTGGCGGAGGTGCGATTCGTATTCCCCACCTCTCGCTTTAGACCCACCTACAGTTCTCCCTGGAGCTCCGTTCAGGCCTTCGCTTGCGTCAGCGGCCCTGTACTATGGATGAGGGCGACGGTGCTCGCTCACCCCCGGCGTCTCCTGCTGCTACTGTGGCTACCCCTGCCTGGACAGTCACCAGCCGCCAGTGCGATACCCAAATCTTTGCTGGCCTTCGCGGTGAAGATGTCGACGACTGGCTCGACAACTGCAACAGGGTCAGTACATTAAACCGCTGGGATGACGCTCATAAACTGCTCAACGTCGTCTTCTACTTAGCTGACGTCGCCAAAACCTGGTTCCTCAATCATGAGGATGACATCGCTGACTGGCCTACATTCATGGACCAGCTAAAGAAAATTTTCGGCACTCCGGCTGGTCGCTCAGAGCAGGCAAAGAAAAAACTTGAAGCTCATCTCCAGCAGCCCGGCGAGTTCCATACGTCGTATATCGAGGACGTTCTGGCCCTTTGTCACCGTGTCGACGCTGCTATGCCTGAATCTGAGCGTGTTGGCCGTTTAATTAAGGGCATTTATACTACTGATTTCAATGCCTTCGTGGTTAAAAATCCGTCGTCCGTGTCTGACATCACATCCACATGTCAACGTCTGGACCAGCTGCAGTCATGCCGCCTCATGCAAGACCCCAGTGATAGCGGCTCCCTCGTAGATTGAAATTTGCGGTCCCTAATACGCACCATGATCCGAGAGGAGCTCTACGGCCTCACCAACCCCTCTGCTGTATCTCCAACTCTTCCGCTAGCAACGGTGAATTTGCGCAGCATCATCAAAGATGAACTGACGAATTTCAACTGCACTGTGGCACCTGCCCCACCTCCCATTGCCTCCCAACCTCCCTCGCCGCCTCCCATCGCCTCCCAACATCCCTTGCCAACCTATGCCGAGATTACTTCACGTCAACCCACCCCGCCTTCCCCGACTTGTTCGGCACCCGTGTGCGGTCACGTCGCTGCCATGGCACCATATCCTACAGTCCACCGTCCTTTTACAGCCTGGCGCTCCTCCCACCCTGTGTGCTAGTATTGTGGGATACGTGGCCACATTGCCCGTGTCTGTCACCGCCGCCAGCAAGACGAACAACGGGGTTATGCTCCCTTTGAACGTGCCCGCGTGCGCCAGCCTGATGATTCTACACTGCCCTACTCAGACTTTTACCGGCGTTCTTCCTATCCTCCGAATTCCACCGATGTTTCACCGCCCTCGCGCGTCCTTCCCGGCGCCAATCCCCTTCTCCTTTTCGCCGCAGGTCACCACTTCGTCTGCCTCGCAACCCTTCCAACCTACAACAGAAAACTAACCGAAGCAGTTTTTGGAGGGAAAGCTGCTTCGAGTTCGAAATCTACAATTTCTCCGGGGCGACCGTCGAATATGTTAGTAGTGATTGTTGAAGGATTGTACGTTGAGGCCCTCATCGACACCGGCGCCGCTTATTCCGTAATGCATTTCTCTCTGTGTTCTCATCTGCGCAAAGTTCTAACGCCATACATCGGTCCGCCACTTCCTGGAGCTAATGGAACTCTTATGACACCCACCGGCCAATGCACAGCACGTGTCCTCATCGAAAATCAGCGGCATCATATCGAATTTATTGTGCTCCCCACGTGCGTTCATCTCATGATCTTGGGGTGGGATTTGTTATCGTCGGCGTCCGCCCTCATCTCTTGCCGTGAGCGCCTTATTCATCTTGCGGACCCCGATATATTACCGACTTCTGATTGTTCACCACTACATGTGTTCGCAGCAGTTGATTTTGTTTGGCCCCCCGGACGCGAGCAGCTGATCATCGTGGCATTGGACCGCCCTCTCGATGGCGAGGCTTTCGTTATGCCCGCTCCTCGGTGGACCTCCGACGGCCTAGCTCTTGCCTCGTGCCTCCCTTCCTTCAACCGGAGTTGGGCAGTGGTTGCGGCCCTCAATACAACTCTCCAGCCGTTCTTACTGCCCAGAGGAGCCAGAGTTGGGTTTATTTTTTACTGCGATCCCGTTTCCCTCAACACACTTTCCAGCGCACCACCACCTGCTGCCAAGCCTCCATTTCCGACATCCTCTGCGCTCGCATACGCCATCAGCCCTTACCTTACATCCGAGCAGTCCACAGCTCTGCTAGACGTCCTTTTGCGGCACCTAGAGTATTTTGATGTGTGCGCCTCAGCGTTGGGGAAGACCTCCGTCACTTCTCATCGCATAGAGACGGACGGCTCTGCTATAGTTCTACGACGGCCGTATCGTGTTTCAGCAGCAGATAGCAAAGTCATTGAGGAGCAAGTTACTGACATGCTTGCTCGAAATGTGTTCCGGCCATCCACGAGCTCTTGGTCCTCACCTGCGGTTCTCGTTCGAAAAAAAGACGGCTCAGTCCGCTTCTGCGTGGATTACCGGGCACTTAACGAGATCACGCGCAAGGATGTTTACCCTTTGCTTCGTATTGATGACGCGTTAGACTGTCTCCAAGGCGCTGAGTATTTCTCCAGTCTCGACCTCCGCTCGGGATACTGGCAAATTCCTATGCATGCACGATGCAGACAAGGACAAGGCTGCCTTTTCTACCCCCGACGGTCTCTACGAATTTAACGGGATGCCTTTCGGACTCTGCAATGCGCCGGCCACCTTTGAGCGCATGATTGATACCGTGCTTCGCGGCATGAAATGGAAAACATGCCTATGTTATCTAGACGACATCATTGTCTTCTCAACAAACTTCGCTCAGCACTCACAGCGTCTCACTGAAGTTCTCACGTCCCTTGCCCAGGCGGGATTTCAGCTGAACACCAAGAAATGCCACTTTGCCAGTAAGACCATCAAAGTACTCGGCCATGTCGTCAGTAAGGCAGGAATCCAGCCTGATCCCGAAAAAATTGCGGCTGTCGTTAATTTTCCTCGGCCCCAACGTCAGGAAGATCTTCGCAGCTTCCTTGGCTGAGCCTCCTACTTCCGCCGTTTTATTCGGAACTTTGCAACAATTGCGACCCTGTTACACAAGCTCATGTCTTCCCAAGTGTTTTACACCTGGTCCACTGAATGCGAAGACGCCTTCAAAGCTGTCAAGCAGGCACTCACTTCCACTCCTGTGCTTCGCCATTTTGACGCTGACGCGCCCACCATACTTCACACAGACGCCAGTGGCCACGGTATTGGCGCGGTTCTCTTGCAACGCAACGCAGTGTCTGAAGAGCAAGTCGTCGCATACGCTAGCCGTACTCTTACTGCAGCTGAGCGTAACTATACTATTACCGAGCAAGAGTGGCTCACCGTTGTTTGGTCGGTTCAAAAATTTCGACCTTATTTGTATGGCCGCCACTTCACCATTGTCAGAGACCATCACGCACTCTGTTGGCTGTCATCGCTGAAGAACTTATCGGGTCGACTGGGTCGCTGGGTACTACGTTTACAAGAATACACCTTCACCACCACTTATAAATCTGGGCGAAAACACCTCGACGCCGACGCCCTCTCTCGCTGCCCATTGATACCTACTGACTCTGCCCCACATACGGTCTCCTCTCCCTCCTGCCATCCGAGTCAGCCTTCTGCTGGCCACCTGAATGTTGCACCCATCGCTATAGAACAATGATGATTTCTCGTCCTTGCAGCTGACTGACCCTTACTGCAGTACAATCATCGCTCTCCTCCGTGGAGAATCAGTTGTCCTAAAAAGTCGCTTGCACCGTCAGCTTCGTCGGTTCCGATTTCACCATGGAACACTTTACGGCGACGTTTATCACCCTACGGGTCAACGCTGGGTACCCGTTGCCCCTCGCTCCCTTCGTTTTAAAATTATGGAGGCTTACCAAGACTACTCCACTGCTGAACATTCAGCCCACTTTAAAACTTACGACCGTATCAAGAGCCGCTACTTCTGGCCTAGGCTTTCTGCCAGCGTCGCAAAATACTTTTCATCATGTCCATCTTGCCAGCATCGCAAGCGATCAACATCCCCCCCCCCCCTGCTGGCCTTCTGCAACCTCTACCTTGCCCATCTATGCCTTTTGACACGGTCTCCATTGACTTGTTTGGTCCTCTCCCTTTGACGTCAAACGGCCGCCGTTTTGTCGTCACTGCCATCGACCATCTAACGCGGTACACTGAAACCGCACCTCTTAGCTCCGGTGCCGCCTCTGAAGTCGCCGGTATTTTCCTGCGTGCGATAGTTTTGCGTCATGGTGCTCCTCGTATTCTCATTAGTGACCGTGGAAAGACATTTCTTTCTCAAGTCCTTGAGGAAGTACTGCGCGCCGCCAACACCGCCCATAAGACTACTTCTAGCTACCAACCTCAGACCAACGGACTCATCGAGTGGTTTCATTGCACTTTGTTCGACACGATATCCATGTATATCGCTCCTGATCACCGGAACTGGGACAACGTTTTACCTTTCGTCACCTACGCCTACAATTTCGCTGTTCAGCGCACTACTGGTTATAGCCTTTTCTTTTGAGTTTATGACCGTCAACCATCGACAGTATTCGACACTACTTTCTTCTCTGCTCCCTCTACGTCTGAATCTCTGGGCGAAGAGTTTACCCCTCGTATGGCCCAGTGTCGCCAACTTGCCCGTCTGAACACTGAAGATGCTCAACCAGAACGCGAAGCCCTGTATGATCAACGCCATCGAACTCCCTCCTTTTACCCCGGTGATGAAGTTCTCCCGTGGACACCAATCCGCGTTCCTGGACTGTGTGAGAAGTTCCTCCAACGTTACATTGGTCCTTATACAGTACTCCAACAAATGTCTCCGGTGAACTATCACGTTATCCGCTCGCACACCGTCGCAGATCGACGTCATCGCTCCGAAGAGATCGTCCACGTCTCGCGCATGAAGCCTTGTGCCCTTCGTCCCTCATCCCTGTAATCAGCGACCAAGGTGGCCGCTCTCTTGTCGGGGGGATTTGTGTGAGCGCAGCGCGCGAACTTGCACCTCTTTCATCTGCATAAATCCATCATCATAATCATCATCATCATCATCGCTGCCTGTTACTCGGAGCGGCGCGCTGTGTGCCAGCTGGTTCTGGAAAAGAACAGACGTTTGTGCAAGTGCTGTCCCACAATATATTTGATTTCGGGGACCGACCATTGGGCCAAACATCCGTTCTGACCCATCGAATCAATACGGGTGACGCCAGCCCCATCCACAGACAGCCTTATCGTGTTCCCCTTCCTGAGCGGCATGTTATAGAGAAAGAAGTTGACAAGATGCTGGCGCAAAACACTATAGAGCTTTCCTGCAGTTCCTGGGCGTCCTCTGTCGTAATGGTCAAAACGAAAGAGGAAAGTTGGAGATTTTGTGTCGACTATCGCCACCTTAATCAAATAACAAAGTAAGATGTTTACCCTCTTCTGCGAATTGACGACGCGCTTGACTGCTTGGATGGTGCATGCTATTTTTCTTTCATCAACATGCGTTCAGGCTACTGGCAAATTGCTGTCGACGAACGGGATCGCGAGAAAACTACATTTGTCACCCCCGACGGACTAAATCAATTCAAGGTGATGCCATTTGGACTCTGTAACGCTTCTGCGACATTCGAGCGCATGATGGATTCGCTCCTCCGTGGCTTCAAATGGACAACCTGTTTATGCTACTCAGATGACATCATCGTTTTCTCTTCCACGTTCGCAAACCACCTTGATCGACTTTCTACGGTCCAGGCTGTTTTTCGCCGCGCCGGTCTTCAACTGAACACCTAAAAATGCAGCTTCGGCCGGCGCCAAATCAGAGTCCTGGGTCATTTGGTTGATGCAAATGGTGTGCAGCCCGACCCTGACAAAGTTCGAGCCGTGTGCGAGTTCCCTACCTCATGTAGCTCAAGTGACGTGCGAAGCGTCCTTGGCCTTTGTTTCTACTTTCGCCGCTTAATTCGGAACTTCGTAGACATCACTCGTCCGCTTAGCTCTCTTCTGCAAAAAAACGTACCTTTCACAAGGGGTTGTGACCAAGCCTATGCCTTCACGACGCTTATTTCCGCCCTTGCCACCCCACCTGCTCTGGCGCACTTCTTTCTACATTTTCTACATCTATCGAACTAGAAGCTTTCCCCGACGCTAGCAGCTTGCCCAGTCCCAGCATGATTCCTCCCGCGTCATTGCTTATGCCAGTCACCTGCTTTCGTCTTCTGAGCGCTATTATTCAATTACAGAGAGGGAATGCCTTGCACTTGTTTGGGCGCTGACCCAATTCCGCCCTTATTTTTGTGGGCAGTCCTTCTGTGTAGTGACAGACCATCATGCTTTGTGTTGGCTGTCATCACTTAAGGACCCCACTGGCCGCTTAGGTCGCTGGGCCTTGCGAATATAAGAGTACAAATTTACTGTGGTATAGAATTCCGGCCACTTACACCAAGACGCTGACTGTCCCGCCATCCCGTCGAACTTCCCGGTTTGTCTGACCATACTGCTAACAATTACATTTTGCCCATCTCGGATTTTATCAATATCGGCTCCGAACAGCGTCGTGATCCTGCCCTGCAACCAATTATAGATCAGCTGCGCAACAATTTCGATCCTTCCGCCAACATGTTCGTGCTCCTTAACGAGACATAATACCGGCGCAATATGCGTCCAGATGGCGCAGATCTTTTACTGGTTGGTCCGCCTCATCTGCGCTCTACTGTCCTCGCCCAACTTATTCACGACGCGCCTACAGCAGGCCACGCGGGAGTATCACGCATGTACGACCGTGTGCGACACCAATTTTTCTGGCCTGGTCTCTATCGCTCTATCCGTTGCTATGTCACCGCTTGTGAGCTGTGTCAGCGCCACCCTTGCTTCAACCTAGTGGGCCCCTGCAAACAATCTCAGTGCCGACTGAGCCGTTTTCTCGTGTGGGCCTCGATCTTCTTGGGCCTTTTCGGACGTCGAC
The DNA here is from genome assembly GCA_023969395.1 of Amblyomma maculatum. NCBI lineage: Eukaryota > Metazoa > Arthropoda > Arachnida > Ixodida > Ixodidae > Amblyomma > Amblyomma maculatum. The sequence continues at coordinate 11,433 of JAJIZL010040385.1, forward strand.
TTCTGGAAACAATTGGATTGCTGTAGCAACTGATTATGCCAACCGATATGCTGTAACCAGGGCTATCCCCACCAGCTGCGCCTCGGACGTTGCCTACTTCTGCATGACATAATCTTGATTCATGGCGCTCCACGTCAATTGCTCAGAGATCTTGGCCAAGGTTTCCTTTCCAAAGTGGTTCATGACCCGACGCTCATACGCTACTCGTCGCTACTCCGCTCATACGCTACTCGTCACCAATTCACCACGGCCTACCATCCGCAAAAGAACGGTCTTACTGAGCGCCTTAATCGCACACCGACCGACATGCTGTCTATGTATGTGTCCGATCACCATCGTGACTGGGACTTCTCTTTACCTTTCGTCACTTCGCTTATAACTCCTCACGTCATGATACCGCCGGATACTCTCCCTTTTATCTACCTTTCGGCCGCTACCCTTTAGTCCCCTTCGACACCTTGATGCCTCTTGACGACTGTTGCTGTAGTTACGCTTCGGATGCCATCACCCGCGCTGATGCCCCCCGCCAGATTGTTAGAGACCGGCTTGGCGCGTCTCAGCGCTCTCCAAAGCGTCGTTATGACCTTCATCACCGAGACGTCCACTACCCTCCTGGTTCCCTCCTACTTCTTTGGCTTCCGGCCTGCCGTGCGCGGACGTGCGAGAAACTTCTGCCTCGTTAAGTGGGTCCTTACTGCGTCCTACAGCAAGCAACCGATGTGACCTATGAGGTCACCCCTCTACAGCCCAAGTATCCTTCCTCAACCCCTCAACCAGAAATTGATCATGTCGCCCGTCTGAAACCGTACCATTCAAGTTCTCCTGTTTAGGAAGCACCGGGACGGTGCTTATCTCGCGCGGGGAATTGTTACGGTGCGCAGTATTGAGAAGACGACGATGACGGGCTGGTGTGGTGTTGTGAAAAAGACGACGCTCAGGCTAAGCTGGATTCATTCTGGTGGTGTGTGCGTCTAACAGTTAACTAGCGGTTAGCGCTGTGTAAGTGTTAAAAATATTGTAAGGTCTACTACGCTACGTCGCCCGAGGTCATTCAGCTCCATCGCCGCGATGTTGAGCTCGCTCGGAGCATAGAGTGCGCAGCCGCTAATGAGACACAGCTTCGTGAATTTCACTACGAGTGGTGGACCGGAAAAATGATGTTATGCGTATGAGTGCAGTCAGTTGCCCAGCGCTGCCCCGTGCGAATGAGGCTGGAATATGGGGGAGGGGGTGTAGATGGAGGAGGCAAATTTACACCTCGCGCGACGTCGCCAACTTCACGTGACCGACCGCAACTGCCGTGCTCCCGCGCGCCGAAAGCGCCTAACAGACTCCAGACTCGCCGTGACTGATGCGCCGGCTGCACCGTCTGCAGCGCGTTCGCTTGAGAGCAAGAGTCAGGCCGAATTCGATCACCCTAGGGCTGTACCTCGGCGGCAAGCCACTTTTGCTGAAGACAGCACGCAGCGAGAGCGGCTGTTTAGAACACTAAATAACGAGATGCTAGACTACCCCTTTTCCGAGAAGCTTACGAACTGCGGAAACGTGCCAAGATAGAAGCGGCTGCAGCGACGGGTGCTGCAGCCAATTGTTTACGCTCGTGAAACTTTATATAAGTGTATTTAAATTTCGACACTTTCCGTAGGAACGGTCTAGATGTAGTACCGTCCTTTACATCTGAAAAACAGGGGCGTTCGTTGTCACAACTGCCTTGCATAATATTTTCTCATCAAAACAAGGACGTGCTGCTCCATTGTTGGGGCAAATTCTTTATTGCTCAAAGAGCGCGTATCCTACGCTTTGTCTTTTCAGATTTACACATAGGAGGGAAACAGCAACTCGCTGACCACAAAAAGTATATCTACTGGTGCTGGATTTGGTACGATGGGAAAAACTGGCAAAAATACGACCATTTTTTTGAAATAAACAACATACAAAAGTTATGGAACGACACAGAAAACTACGCCTTATGTGAAGTTCCCTTGCACATTGCTTTTACAACGAACTACATCGCGGTAAGTGTGGTATGGTACACGGTTAAACGTCCCAAAGTGACATAGACTGTAAAAGACGCTGCGTACTTTCGTATAAGTGGAACTTTGCGCGCTGATCTCAGCCATGTGGGAATAACTATAAATGATGTCGAATGTGTTCTTTGTATTTCGCTTGAATAGAAATGGGAATGATGGTACCTGAGTCATTGGGCTGAACAGAGCAGCAACGTAAACATTCAGCTGCCCATCACGTAAGGATTCTAAATTTTAAACCATTTACCATGCTGAACCACCCAACAACATGCGACTTTCAAGCTTCTTAACTGGGCTGGATTGGACTACTTTGTGCGCAATAAACATATAATTTTGTAGCCAAGCGAAACGTGAAGGAAAATTGCAGCAGTAAGAGCGTCCGATCTTGAAAATATTTTTCACAGTGCATGGAAATGATTTGAAGTGTGGGGTGATTTTCATGCGGACTGAAATCGTGATGACTAGAATAATAAGAGACAGCTGCTAGGCCGCATGCTTTATCAGCGTTAAATAAAGCGCGAAAAAGGTAGCTAGTAGTACCAAGTCGTGGAAGACTAACCGCTTATCTCATTGAATTAATGTGCCAAGAGAGTTGCTTGGAAGGTTTATATAATTTGCACTTGTGTCTTTTTCAATGGCTTTTACTTTTTGTCCTCTTGCTAGTAAAGAATTGTGTGTTGGGTGGATTGAAGGCGCATACCTTGTCACAAAATATAAAAGTTAGTAGGAATGAAAAACTTAATTGTATAACTTTTATCATCATACAACTTTGCTTCCAGTTAGCACACTATAGGTAATCCGCAGATAATATATAGGACGCAAGATCACTTGGCGAACATTTTTTTCTTTCAAAATAGCGGTTCTATGTCAGTACCTTCGGAATTTCTGAAAGCATGCATAGCCACGCAAATGCCTTCAGAAGTAAAAACTCAGAGAGCATGTGATTTCGCAAATGCACCCTTAGAAGTGTACTTGGATTAGACTGCCTCCTGCGGTTAGTTTTCACTTGTGACAATAAAGAATCCTATTGGGAAACCATACAGGCACACACCGCACGCCGCGGGGAGGAAGCCTTAATGTAGTTCTGTTGGCTTAAATCGCCAGAAATTTAGCTTCATGTGCAAACCTGCGTTTTCTTGCCTTTGGCAACGAGAGTATTCTGAATGCAGTGGCAGTTTCCGCTGCGAGAGAGAGTTCCGCTGCGAGACAGAGTTCAGAGACATCGCAGACGACGCCAGACACCTGCTTTGTGAGCGTGTCAGTTTTCTCTCCGGGCCTGCTTCTCTGCCCGTTTATACGTGATGCTGTATTAAACGAAGTTTTTGTTAGTCGACACCTCGTCTTTGTCGGGACCGCTGATGCCTTCCACCGAGTCACGGAGCTGCAAGCCAATGCTAGTCGGAGCCGCGGAGACGACGAAAGGCCGAAATCTGGAGAACTGCGAACCACCGACCCTTGTGTTTCCACTGTGGTGAACCTGACCACATACACCGCCGCTGCCCATACCGAGATCTCGGCCAGCGAGGATTCAGCCGAAGCAACCGGCTACCTCGTTACGGTGAACAACCCCGAGATATCAGGGAGTATCTTCCACGCTCTTCATCGCCGACGCAAATTGATGACCGTGTATCCCGTTCGCACTCGACACACCGCCCTGCCAAGCCTCTTCAGGGGTCTCGCCGTGAAAACTTGTCTCCTCTTCCTTGTCGGGAAAACTGAGTACGGCGAAGCCTGGAGGCGGCGTTGCTGAATTCGGCCGAAAGAAACAGCCTTCATGTACGTTAACATCTGACACCACGGACAACAGCACACAGGTAAACGAAGTTTTGCCGCTTCTAGTAATGTAAGCGTTATATTCGACGCTCACGCGGTCACTGCACTCGTTGGCACTAGCGACGATTACTCGGTGTTCAGCGCAAAGTTATGTCGCCGACTTCGCAAGATGACCACCCAGTGGTATGGGCCTCCGATACTAACCGCAGGAGGTCACCTCATAGTGGCAGTTGGAAAATGCACCGCTCGCATGGAAATTCACGGTGAGACGTGCCCCGCCAAATTTTTGATCTTAGAGAATTGATCCAAGGATGTTATTCTCGGAATAGACTTTCTCCGTGAGTATCGTGCAGTCATCGATGTAGGGCAGAATAAGTTGACCCTCCGAGCACGTTCTTCATCGCCGAGAGTTCGTAGAGCCACCCCATTTGCACTTAAAGTTGATGCCGAGCTTGTGACCTTGCCACCGCTCTCGACATTATTTCTACCTGTTCGAGCAGAGACCTCCGCATGTAGCGAGGGCCTCCTATCCTGGAAGGAAACGTACAAATGTTGCTTTCGAAGGGAATTGGTGTTGCGAGAGGAATAGCCGATTTCAGGAACGACGTGCCAGCATCTTCGTGACGAACTTTTTGGAACGAGCCGCAGCATGTGACAAAAGGGGCAGTTATAGGCCATGTAGAAGAGATAAGCGACGCTCGTGAGACTGTTGTGTTGCCTGAGAGGGATATTTCCTCCAAACGGCACTAGGAAAAACCGTTGCAAACGGACATCGAGAAAAACGTTGAGTCGTCCCAGACATGCGAATTACTCGAACTTTTGTATCGTTACCGCGGGTGTTTTTCAACGGCATCCAGGGTTCGCCAGACGCTCTTCGCGGAACATAGAATTATTGCTGATGGCATGGCCCAAGCGATTCGCCAACCACCGTAACGAGTTTCCCAGAAGGAAAGAGAAGCAATACAGGAACAAGTGCGGGAAATGCTACATTACGATGTCATCCAGCCTTCAAACAGTCCGTGGGCCGCGCCTGTTGTGCTGCTAAAGAAAAACGATGGGACGCTTCGGATCTGTGTGGACTACAGGCGACTCAACAAGGCGACAAAGAAGGATGCATATCCAGTGCCCCGAGTCGGCGACACACTTGATCGTCTCCGTCATGTCTGCTTTTTTTCGTCTATTGATTAGAAAAGTGGATGAGCGAGACCGAGAGAATACCGGATGGCCTTCATGAGTTCATAGTGATGCCGTTTGTATTATGTACAGCGCCCGCCACATTTCAACTCGTCATGGACACTGTGCTCGCCGGATTGAAGTGGCAGACGTGTCTACGTTATCTGCATGACGTTATCTTTTCAAGCACCTTCGCTGACCATCTTGTGCGCCTCGAAGCGGTTCTTCGTGCTATACAGAACGCCGGACGCACACTCAAGCCTCTGAAATGCCGGTTCGAATATGGTGATCTGAAGTTTCTTGGACATATAGTCAGCCACACAGGCGTGAAACCAGGTCCCGAGAAAACAGCGGCCGTGGCGTCCTTGTCAGAAGCTGGTCTTACTTCAGACGTTTCGTTAGCAACTTCGTCCAGATCAAGGCGCCGCTAATCCACCTTATGAAAGACAGTGTCCAATTTGTTTTGTTGAGTTTGGTTTGGTTTGTGGGGTTTAACGTCCCAAAGCAACGCAGGCTATGAAAGACGCCGTAGTGGAGGCCTCCGGAAATTTCGACCACCCGGGGTTCTTTAACGCGCACTGAAATCGCACAGCACACGGGCGCCTTGCTTTTCGGCTCCATCGAAAAGCTGCCTCCGAGGCCGGGATTGTGTGGAATGGTTGTGTGTGTGTGGAAGTTTGATCGAAGTGGCCTAATATAGGTGGTGACAAAAGCCTTGCTTTAGTTGCCTGAGCATTCAGGCAACTAAAGCAAGACCTTTTGTCACCACCTATATTAGGCCACTTCGAGCAAAATGCCGACACTGAACTCCACACGGACGCCAGCAACAAAGAACTAGGGGCACTGTTTGTACAATTCCAGGATGGCGCTGAGGGGGTATTGCGTACGCAAGCCGAACTCCTTCCAAGGCGCAAGGCAATTACTCAACAACAGAAAAAGTGCCTCGTCGTCATCTGGGCCATAACCAAGTTTCGGCCTTATCTCTATGGCCGCCGTTTCGTTGGTCACCCGATCACCATTCGCTCTGCTGGCTGGCCAATCTTAAGGATCCCGCGGACAGGCTTGCAAGGTAGAGCCTTCGGCTGCAGGAGTACAAAGTCACGATCTTGCATAAATCCGGAAGAAAACATCATGATGCTGATTGCTTCTCTCGGACACCCGTGGGACCTTCGCCAGCAGGCGCAGATGGTGAGGAAGACAGCTTCCTTGGCGCCTTGAATCCTGACGATATGGCAGATCGGCAACGACGTTATCCACAGCTTCGTCAGCTGATGGCGCATCTCGCAGGAGACGAAGATGCGGTACCTTGGGATTTTCTACCTATTTTTCCTGCATTTAAGATCCCGAATGGTGTCTTGTACAAGAAAAATTTCGACAGCAGCCAGAGATCGTGGCTTCTTGACGTGCCGGAAGACCTGCGAAGTAAGGTCACTAAAGCGTGCCACGACGATCCTACCGCTGGTCATCTAGGATACACCAGAACGCTTTCGCGTATTCCAGGAAAATATTTCTGGCCGAAGCTCGCAAAGTACGTGCGTCAATATAAAAGAATCTGTCGCGAGCGCCAAAGGCGAAAAACTACCTCCTAGGAGTCAATCAAGCCACCGAGCGCTCCATTTCATACGATTGAAATGAATATTTGGACCAATTTCCGACGTCACACTCAGGCAACAAGTACATTATCATAGCGACAGACTATATAATGCGTTACGCGGCGTCTCGCGCACTTCCGTTGGGAACGGTTGCTGAGGCAGCCAAATTTTTCATCGCGAGCATTGTTCTCCGGCACGGAACCCCAGCAGTTCTGATTTCTGACCGTGGCGCCGCGTTTGTGGCGCAACTCAGAAGATGTTGCGCCTAAGCAGCATCGCATCTATACTAACATCGCATCTATACCTCCACGGAAACGCAGCCACTTGGGCCAGTATTCGGTTTCATGTCCTCGGGTGCACAGTCAAACCACGTCACCACACAGTCACCTTAAAGAGCACTTCAGCACATTATCATGCACGCACTATGTGTAATGTCGCATTCCACGGATCTACCAAAAGTTGTTCCAATTGATGGCATGTACGTGATCTTACACTCTGCAGCTGGCTGCTCTACATCTGCCTCCCAGTCAAAGCTGTTCTGTGCTGTGTCAGGTGCAGGAGGCTGCGGATTATCCAGTGGCAGGGGTGGTGAGGCATCATGCAGCCTAAATGGGTGGTATTGGAGTCAGTGTTGCAGACAGGTCGGTCTGAGTCCTCACCGCAACCAAAACCTTGACGTTCAAGTTTATCTGCGTGACTGCCAATATATTGAGCATGATGGTTACGACACCCAGATAAAATTCCGAATTTTAGTAACTCCTCGTCTCGTTTGCATTGATCATACTTGTCAGAAGACCGGTGATGCTTTGTGCAGTTGGGTGCTTCACGCAACTGTCCTACAATCTGCGTTCCCATAATGCATCTAGCAGCAGAACATGTGCACAATCGAACTGGCTGCTATATAAATACAAATGCACCTATCTAATAGCTGGGAGCTATGGCCTGCTGAATTGTTTTTGGTTACTGCGGAACAACATACTGCTGCCGTTACATTTGACATGCGTGCTCATGAATTGGTCTTACAGACAGAGCAAAGGAAAGCTCTTGTACAGAGATCTTATACTTGGCATTTTAAATGGCGGAGAACAAGCAATACCATTATTTCTTGCACATGCCATACCAAATGCTTTGGAATATGTTCTATTTATTGCATCCTATGTGTTAGCCATGTGTAGGAAAGCAGGGAAATACTAGCACATATGGACATCGAAGTGGTGGGCCTTCCACTATTTTCCTCGTGCCATGAAGCAACTATCAGTGTAGAGAACGAACAAAAAAGTGATTATAAAGCAATGTCAGCAGTACAGAACGAACAAAAAGATGATTGTTTTGTGTGAAGCATATATTTTGTTGTAATGCTAACAAAAACTGTGATATCTGAAGACGGGCCCGTAGCCAGGATTTTTTCCGGGGGGGGGGGGGGGACTGAAGGTCACTGACTGACAGCTTAAATAAATTGCGAAGAGGATTCAATGGTCAATGGCTCAGCAGGCCAATTTAACCGGCTGCGAGATACGATTCCGATTACAAACAGCAAAAGAACAGGCGAGGTTATAACAAGAGCACTAATTACGACGCGGTGCAGCGGTGGCGTAGCGGTAGAACATCCGCCTCGCATGCAAGAGGACCGGGGTTCAAATCCCGATGCCGCGCAATTCTCCACCGGATTAAAAAAAAATCCGCGTGTCGATGGAATTGCATAAACAGGTTTGGGGTGCGACCTGATGCCGGTGAACACCTCCGGCAACGCACTCCCTCACCAGAACAGGAGTTGACCACCCTGTACTGCACTAATGGGCGACTTCAATGCCAAGGTAGGGAAAAAGCAGGCAGGCGACCAGGCAGTAAGTGACTATGGCATTGGTTCTGGGAATAGCAGGAGGGAGATACTAGTTGAGTTTGCAGAACGCAAGACGTTACGAATCATGAATACCTTTTTCAGCAAACACGGAAGAACCGGAAATGGACATGAAAAAAGTCCTAACGGGGAGACTAAATATGAAATCGACTTCATAATGTGTTCAACCACAGCCATTATGCAAGACGTAGAGGTAATCGGGAAAGTGCAATGCAGTGACCACAGGATGGTGAGGCGCCGAATTAGCCGAAATCTGAAGAAGGAACGCAAAAGATTAGTAAGCAAGAAACCCATCAACGAATTAGCGGTGAGGGGGAGGGCCGAAGAGTTCAGGATCTCGCTACAGAATAGGTATTCAGCTCTAACCAAGGATGGTGCCATTACCCTAGAAACAATGAACAATAATTTCAGAGATATCAATACTGAGTGCGCGATAAAAGTAGGCGGTAGGATAGTTGGAGAGGATACCGGTAAGCTGTCTAAGGAGACGAAAGATTTGATTAAGAAACACCAGAGTATGAAAGCTTCCAATCCAACACATCAGACCGAATTGGCCGAGACATCAAAGCTAATCAATAAGCGCAAGGTGGCCGATATAAAAAAGTATAACATGGAGTTAATTGAGCATGCTCTAAAGAACGGGGGAAGCCTTCAAGCGGCGAAGAAGAAATTGGGCATAGGCAAAAACCAGATGTATGCGATAAGGGACAAGACGGGCAACGTCGTCACGAATATGGACAACATAGTGAAAGTAGCCGAGGAGTTCTATACCGATCTTTACAGTAGCCAAAGTAGTCAGGACCGTAATGAGAAATGCGGTAGAGAAAAATAGTCAGACGTTCCACCAGTGACGAAGGACGAGGTCAAGAAAGTACTAGAAACTATGAAAAGGGGGAAATCAGCTGGAGGGGATCAGATAACTACAGATTTGCTGAAGGACGGGGGAGATATCGTGCTAGAAAAACTGGCCACCCTGTATACGCAGTGCCTGCTGTCATCGACGGTACCGGAACCACGGAAGAATGCGAACATTATCGTCATTCATAAGAAAGGGGACTCTTAAAAACTACAGACCAATCAGCTTACTGCCTGTTACGTATAAGGTATTTACTACGGTAATCGCTGATAGAATCAGGACAACCGTAGACTGCAATCAAGCAAAGGATCAAGCAGTTTTTCGGAAACTGTACTCTACTATCGATCATATCCATACCATCAATCAAGTGATAGAAAAATGATCGGAATATAACCAGCCCTTATACTTAGCATTCATTGATTACGAAAAAGCATTTGACTCAGTTGAAACCTCGGCAATGAAGCAGGCATTGCGAAATCGTGGAGTAGACGAGCCGTACGGTAAAGTGCTGGAAGATATATATAGTGGCTGCACAGCAACCATAGTTCTGCATAAAGAAAGTAACAAAATTCCCATAAAGAAAAGTGTTAGGCAAGGAGACACAATCTCCCCAGTACTATTCACAGCTTGCTTAGAGGAAGTATTCAGAGACTTGTAATGGGAGCAGTTAGGGATAAGGGCAGATTTAGAATACCTCCGTAATCTGCGATTTGCTGATGACATTGCCTTGCTAAGCAACTCGAGGGAGGAGCCACAAATAATAATTGACGACCTAGAAGGGAAATGTAGAAAGGTAGGTTGAAAATCAATATGCAGAAGACTAAGGTAATGTTCAGCAGCCTCAGGAAGGAACAGCAGTTTACATTAGGTAGCGAAGTACCGGAAGTAGTAGGCGAATATGTCTACTTAGGACAGTTAGTAACCGCCGATCCGGACCATGAAAAGGAAATAACAAGAAGAATAAGATTGGGATGGAGCACATTTGGCAAGCACTCGCAGACTATGACTAGCAGCTTACCGGTATCGCTCAAGAGGCAAGTATACAACAGTTGCATCGTACCTGTACTCACCTATGGGGCTGAAACTTGGAGGCTAACGAACAGAGTTCTACTTAAGTTGAGAACAACCCAGATGGCTATGGAACGAAAAATGATAGGGGTAACATTACGAGATAGGAAGCGTGCAGAGTGGGTCAGAGAAATAACTCAAGTTACCGACATTCTAGTGGAAATTAAGAAGAAGAAATGGACATGGGCAGGACGAAGAGAGGATAACCGATGGTCGCTTAGGGTAACAAACTGGATTCCAAGGGAAGGAAAGCGGAGCAGGGGGCGACAGAAAGTTAGGTGGGCGGATGAGATAAAGAAGTTCGCAGGGGTCAAGTGGATGCAGCTAGCACAGCACCGGGTTAAGTGGAGAAATATGGGAGAGGCCCTCGCCCTGCAGTGGGTACAGTCAGGCTGATGATGATGATTTGTTACCAACGATACCTTCAGACTCTCCAAAATGCGGCCGCGTGAAAGGAAAAGCGAGGCAAGCGAAGAAGGCCACGCTGCGTCTGTGGACTGAGGGAATGTGCTGAGTGGATGGATGAGGTGTCTAAATGTTTCGTTTCGAGGTTTGCTGGCGGCCCATGTGGAAGAATTAAATCGAAGCAGCAGAAAATAAAACGAAGAGAGATAAACACACGAAAATGACACAGTGGCAGAGACCGATGTCAACAGCAGAGAAATAAATTAAACTAACATTGCAGATATCTGAACTCATTCTATAGAAACTTCATAGAGAGGGCACTTCAAAATTCTTAAGGAATTAACCATATGGGGACTTTCTACAACAAAGGAACGAGCTCCCATGAGGCATGTGAAGTTCGCTCCTCCAAAAGTCGTAACGGGTAGAGCTTATGCTACCCCATACAGCAGCACAGCGACTTTATCAGCATTTAAAACGCCCTCTAAAAGCCAGGTTTGAGTTATTTGGACCTGCAATAGTTGTAAAGACTAATTATTCCAACGACGCTAGTATAAGCATGGTATGCGCTGGCAACGTAAATAATGAGGATGCAATTGCTTCGGAAATGATGATCTCTGACGGACTGAGACATATGAGCTACTGCACTACGCATAAGATTACATACGAATATTGCGAGATCCATAAGTTTCAATTTTTTTGGATGAACTGTGAAAAGTATAGAGTTTCATTGTTCTCGTGATTCTTTTTAACAGCAGTGTTTGATATTTAAAAACAATGAAATATTGAAAAAGAAGAAAACATGCAGCTATTGTGTAGCTTAGAGTATCACTCATTCCCAATCCCAATTCTGTGTCATTTCCCTCCAACACTTTTGTTTCTGTCTGTCTCTCTTTCCCGGTAACTGCACTGTACGCACGTGCTGATGTTTTTTTTTAGAGCTCACGGCCCGACAAGCGATATCATTCCAAGCTTTGGCGAATACCTGCAAATAGCTATAAAGCGATATGGCGGTGCTTTAGAAAACCTGATAGCGGGGGTTTGAAAAAAAAAAAACGAGACACAGTTTTACTCAGCTAACCAACACAGCACTCTACGAATGCATCGAAATATTTTCTGGCCTTATATTGGAGATGGACCACCGAAATTTAGAGTGTGGGTCAAGTCAGTTATGGCTCATCCAATGGACCACCCGGCCATGTCACCTGCTAGCAACCACGTGCCAGAGACACGCCTGTGAGGAGGACTATGATATATGGTGTTCAAGTTGGCAGGAACGAGGTAGATACGAACGTTCCTGCATGGCCTATGATGGCTCTTCTGACTGAAATTGGGTAGCCCGCGCTTGCAGCTTCTATCGACTCATATATATATACCTGATGGCGAAGCCCAACTTTAAAAACCCGGTTAGATGTAACGAAGGAGTGCTTTTGCATCTTAATAGGAGGAACAGCGCAAAAACAAGACGAAGAGAATAATAAAAACACAGGAGTTGTCTTGTTCATCCCTCTCTTTGGCCTGTTCTTGCGGTGTTCCCTGTTTTTACCAATGTATTAAACGAACTGGCTCGCACCAGTACGCTCTTGAGCTTTTCCATCTAAATTGCAGGAGGGGGGGGGGGGGGTCACTACGTGCCTCTATCAAGCATTGATTAAAATTCTCCTGTACTAACGGCGTAAGAAATAATTTGCATGGTGAGGCAACCCATGTGTGACGCAACTTACCGCTGTTGCGACTTCACTGTTTTCTACTGCAGTCCGTGGCTGGGAATGGGGCTTTAAGCAATCGGAAACGATACAGCACCATAAGGAAACACTACATACTGTCCACATGCATAGTATATTTATAAATCTAGTCTGCCTAATTTCTGTAACATAGTAAAAAAATGCTAAAATAATATCAAAACTGAAAACATGGGAGAATAAAAACGCGAAATATTAATATATACAAAAACAATCAAATTAGTTCTCATGCAGATTAACACATATGCATGGTACGTGCTGCACGTTAATGTTCGTGCAGTATACTGCAGAGAACAAGATAATTATTTCATTACATACAGAGAACTGGGGCATATAGATATCCGTACAGGCGTCCATATGCACGGACCTGCGTGCCTAGAGCGCTCGAGGCGTGCGCTGTACTGTCTGTTTGTGATAACCACAATTGCATATCGAGCCCGTGTATATCGAGCATTGTCATGTTTAGCTTTCTTAAACCTGAAAATGATTAAACGAATGTGCAAGCTCGTTAATTATGATAATGTTTCCAGCCCTGTGTCACTCCCAAATGACGCCAGGGACATACCAGTGTGCGCCGTTCGAAAGAGCTGGTAGTTCGAGGGAAGCATGCAGGGAAGCGACTGGAAACCAACCTGCTACCGATACATTCTCACATGTGTGGCCAACGCCACCGGCTGCCGACGGTATTCGGACACTGGACATACGCGAACGTGTTCATCAGTACACCACAGGCATGGTGATTGCGAGGTCGAAAAAAAGCTTAATTTTTCAGTGCGCGGTTTTGTTACGAGAAGCATACTATATACCTATGCAGGCATCATCGTGCAGTCGCGTTATTTGCCCGAGAAACCTGCTCCGTTCGCGGCCGTGAAGCACGCATTGCGTTTTGCGTACAGCATTATTGCCGCAAATCATTCGAATTTTTGTTTGCTCTTTTTAGACAGCCGCTGGCATGTGGCCTTATAACTGTAGATCTAGCACGCGGATCTAATCGGCATTGTTTGTTTATTCACGCCTGCTGTCCCGAGACGATGCTTTATCATTTTCTTTGTCGCGCTGTATCTCGAAGGTTCCAGCCACTCCTACCTCTCTTTTCACTTTCTATCCCATTTTGAGGAGGTCCTCCCCCACCAATGGAAGGGCTGATTTAGTGGAATTAAACAAACCCACGACCAAACCTGTCAAACTAGGAACGCATATTTTTATCCAAGCCCATTAGACTGGGCAAAAACAAGTAACAAATAACGATCTGCGTCTTTTTCGGCGCTGGGACTCAGATATTGACTCTTTCCTGTCTGTACTCCGAGATGCCCACACTCAAGCTCTCGAATATATCCCCTGTGTCAATTCCACAATTGGCATGGGTGCTCACCTGGCTAACCTTTGGCGTCGCGCAGATCACCGCATGCAACGTTTTCGGACTCGCGGAAAACGTCACGAAGATTTTGTACTTCTTCAAGGACAATTCAAGCTTATCCGGGCATACCAGCTTCGACTGCATAGTGAGGCTGCATAGTGCATAGTGACCGTTCTGGAGAAGTACCGGGCCTATCACAACTTTGGCGCACCTTTCGTGGCCTAAATGGCAAGGCACGCGGCTGATGTTGAAGTTACACGCACTTTTTTCCCACACGCCAGCCTAACGCTTCCACCAGCAGTTTCCATTTTCCCAGTCAAAAAGCCTGATCCAGACCTGGAGCGCCCATTCTCTAAGGAAGAACTGCAAGCAGCCCACCGAAGAGACCGAGCTGGCGCCACACCCGGGCATGACCGAGTCAGTTGGCAGGAACTTCGCAATCTCGACTCGGCAGCCCAGGATGCCCTTCTCGACATCATTAATTCTTACTGGGAGACCGGAACGGTACCGGATAACCTAAAGCTTTCTCTTATGCTTCCTACTCGCTAAAACCCTCGACTTCCTAGTAATTTGCGTCCAATCGCCCTGACTTCACATCTCTGTAAACTCATCGAGCGCCTGCTGCTGCATTAGTCACCACATTGAACACGCCAGTCCTGCATTTCATCCAGCTCAAGCCGGCTTCCGCCCTAAACTCGGAACTCATGACTGCCTTTGGCTTTTGCGAAGAGTTCTGAATAGAACTCATCGTAAAGAATTGCCTGACTATATCCTGGCTGTGGATATACACAAAGCCTTTGACAACGTTCGCCATGAGGTTATCCTGGAGGAACTCGCCAAACGCTTTCCTAGTACTCGTGCCCAAATCTGGATCCTTAATTTTTTGACATCTAGACCCATTCAGCTACATGGCAAAGCTCCGGTATGGGTGCCCAAAACATATTACTTGGATAGGGGTGTACCTCAGGGCTCTATTTTTGGATCCGTATTGTTCAAATTGGCCATGACATGCGACGGCGAGAATCTGGAACTCGGTAATGCCGCGTCACCGAGAATCTGGTAATGCCGATGATATTACTGTCTGGACTGAGGCAGCGGATTGCAGACAAATAATATATGCAGAATGAACTTCAGGCGGCCCTTTTTTGTCGTGAAGATACACTAACCACAATTGGCCTCGAACTCGCTCCACATATAACAGAATTGATTAGTATCGACGGAAAACATAAAACCAAACCCAGTATGCAGATCCATCTTCACATCGGAGGCAACACCATCACCTCCTAAAATGGGCAAATCCGCATTCTTGTCCGGCCTATCTCAAGCTGCAACAGACCCCAGAAATGGGTTCATCAGCTACAACGCCTTTGGCCAGCACTGCTACACACTATTCGTCGCCTGTCCAACCGGCACGGCGGTACACGCGGCAACATGCCGGCCGTGCGATGGGCCGAACCGCGGCGGTGGGAAATATTCTCTATGGCACACCCGCCCTTCAACTGTCGAAGACTGACGTCGCTAAGGTCGAACGCCTTCATCGCGCAACACTACGCACTATTACCAGCTAGTCTACCTAAGCACACTCCTATAGCTGAAATTGAGCGTTTGACCGATTCTCCACTGCTCGCTACCATCGTTTCCGAGAAACAGACGCGTCATCGAATATGCCTAGAGAACACTGTCCAAGAGCGTCGCCTGCTGGCCTGGGATGAACAGCATAATGACATAAACTAGCCCTATTTGCATCTCTTCCCCCTTGGGAGATGCCAGTAGTCACACGCCTCCCTCGCCGACTTATAAACCGCGATTTTGTCATTCCCCGGGAGCTCCTCGCTGCCCATCACTGACAAAAGCGAATCCCTGATACGATTGACATATACACCGACGCTTCGATTACAAGCTAATTTGCGTCTATGGGCTGGGTATGCGATGACAACCCTTCCCTTTCAGGCGCTTATGCCTGCCACCTACCTCAAGGTATCGCTCTTCATGCTGAACTCCTCGCGATTTGGGGAGCCTTGTCAGGAGTGCCTTGCACCGGAACTGGTTCAATACGTATTCTTACTGATTACTATGAAGCTTAGAAGGAAATCGCTACTCGGGGTTCACAAGATGCAACTGCTACTGCCATACAGCGCCGCCTTCAACGCCACCAACTCGCGACCAGAACTGTCGTTATTCAGTGGACCCCAGGTCACTCGGACGAATCAGGGGGCAATGCGGCGGCACACGCCGCCGCTGCCTTGGCAGGTGGGATGTTAATATTTACTTCCCCACCACCCTTGCTTCATCCTTACTCGACCTTGGGCGGGCAACACA
>JAJIZL010040388.1:0-22154 GCA_023969395.1 Amblyomma maculatum
GCAGAGGGCTCTGTAATAAAGTTGGGGAAATAAATACAAAATTATTGTACGGTAAGCTACAATCATGGGCGTTCTTGATACAGGAGCACAATAGGTTATATTCAATAACAGGATATATAGGGTACCATTGTCCTTCTATCCCTGATAAACGAGCAAGAGCAGAGGCCGAAACACCAGGAAAAGCTGCCGTTTACATTAGGGCCAACATTCCCCAAACGCCACTTGACTTGAGCAAGTGGTGCAACACTCAGCAGGAAGTAGTTGCTGTACTCACGCGTCCGAACAAAACGCCCCTTATATTAGTGTCCATGTACGCTAGGCCAAGAAACACAGTGCTTAATCTTGGATGGGTTAAGCATATTCGCCATTCATACCCTGGAATTGCGATACCAATCGGTGGAGATTTTAACGCTCCGCACACCGTATGGGGATATGATTATGATTCTAAAAGGGGTGATCAAGTTCATACTGCCTTCACAGAAATGGAATTTACACTGCTAAATCATCCAGGAGTCGCAACACTACCTGCAACACAAACACGCTCACCAGACTTGACGTGGTGGAAGGGCCCTGGTGCACCACTATGGCAGGCGGAATTAGATGCGTGGGGTAGTGATCATGTCCCCATTGGTATTGGTCTTAATTTGGGACATATGAAGAAAATTCGAAAGAAAGCGTCTGTTACACATTGGGATGGTGTACGGCAGGATACTCGAACGCATTCAGTTAGCCCGAATACTCTCGTTACTACCCTTCAAAAGGTACTCAAGGATCACACCATTACAACTACAGTGAACGAAGATCAGCCAACTCCCGACCTGCACCTACTAAAACTTTGGGCACGCCGAAAGCGGGCCGAGATACAGGCTGGTCGCCATCCTGAAGACGTGCAAAGAAGAATTGAGGTAAACAGAGTGACGGCACAGGCACGCCGATATGAAAAACAGCTGGCTCATAGGAGATGGGATGAGTGGTGCAGTCGTTTGGGCTCAGGAACGAATAACAAGGCCCTCTGGAGGACTTTCCATGGCATGGAAAAGAGGCGGCAGGTTAAAGATCATGCAGAAAGTATTAGACTCGCATTACAGCTTACACCAGAAGAGTTTGCAGATCAGGCTGCTGCCCTTTTCTTCCCGAACCACGCACATTATCCGGCGCCTTCACCGACAGTGGATGCGGTCGATAAAACAGGAATAACATTACCATTTACAAAATTGGAGTTATTGGCTGCTATAGAAGAAGCGAATGGTAAAACTGCGCCTGGACATGACGATATTCCTTATGAAGTATTCAAGAATTTAGAAGGAGCCGCAGTTGACGGCTTGTTGGATGTGGTAAATGAGGTATGGCAAGGAGGAGACATTCCACTCGGCTGGAAACACTCGGTGGTGGTAACAATACCAAAGGCTGGGAAACCTCCCACAAGTCTAGAATCTTTGCGGCCTATCTCGCTAACACCCACAATTTGCAAAATCTATGAAAAGATGATAGCCACCCGCCTGTCATGGTGGTTGGAAAGTAATAAAAAATACCATGCTCGACAAATTGGGTTCCGAACAAACCTTGGGACAGAAAATGGACTGGCTGTGCTCGCTGAAGAGGTCATACACGTGTCGCCTTATAGCCACCTAGTGCGCACTGTAGTGGCTACCGACATGGCGAAGGCATACGACAACGTGTTACATGCCAAGATTCTTAGCAACATGGAATGTATGGGCATTCCCTTGCAGGTCATAAAAGCAGTACATAATCTGCTTAAGGACAGGACGTTTTCTATCCGGATAAACGGAAAACAAATTGGCAATTACACCTCGAACAGAGGCGTGCCACAAGGGTCAGTGTTAGCACCTTTATTATTTAATATCGCACTGATCCCATTGGCGTGGAAATTAGCAAAAATACCAGAAGTGGGGTTCATGATATACGCAGATGATGTCACGATTTGGTCTGTTCATAAACAAATTGACAGACAGATTCGGCATCTGCAAGAGGCTTTAAATACCATAGATGAGTACGTGCAAAGTGCAGGCCTGGAATTATCACCTCAAAAGTCCAGTTACATTCATGTTGCCAACAAGAATGGAAGAAAACAATTGGCAACGCAAAGAGTCTCCCTAAAGATTGGAAATCAGGCACTGGAAGAGGTGGACGAGTTGAGAGTTCTTGGCCTAGAAATTCACAAATCCGGCAAAGGAACACAATGGCTTCATAAAGTGAAAAAAGTAGCTGCGACTTCCTTAAACTTGATAAAACGCATTTCGTCTAGGGGAGGAGGAGCTCGAGCGGACATGGCAAGACGTCTTGTACAATCAGTGTTACAGCCGAGGATACTATACCAGGCCCAATTCCAAAGACTCACGAGGCGGCAATGGGCAAAATTGGAAACAATAAATAGAAACGCAATGCGCACTATCACGGCCTTACCAAAACTTACCCCTATCCCTATTCTCCAAGAGTTTGCACAGATAAATACGTTGACAGAATTAATTGAGCAACGAGAGGCAACAAGGGATATGAAGCGAAAGTACGTTACGCCCATAGCATCCTTGTACAACGAAGTGGCAGTTCGAACACCACCAATGGCTGACCCCCCTCCTTGGGAATTCACTACTATCACGACAAACAAGACCACTCGGCTTCGTCGCAAAGAAAAGCTGGCATCTCGACCTCTGGTTGATGCACTTCCAGGTACCTTAATTGCATATACGGACGCATCAATTATAGAAAATGGCGGTAGAACAGCAGCTACTAGTCCAACACACAGCGAACTAAAGGTACATAAAGAATATCTTTTAGAATACCCGGACCCGCTTGTGATGGAACTCTATGCAATCCGCGATGCTATGGAGGCCATAAATAAAATAGATTCGATAACAGAAGCCCACATCTATACAGACTCCTTAGCCGCCATAAAACAACTAAAGAAAGTGACGAAGACGCTATTTGTTACCCAGGAAATCCACGCACTCAATAAAAAAACAAAGATAAGCATCCAGATACATTGGACACAAGACAATGCTGAGAACGCTGAGCAGAGAAAAGTTGACCACCTCACACATGAAGTTCCACACACTAATGCGCCCCCCACCAGGCTCCCTTTCGATGCCCGCTCCGCTGTTTCCATTTTAGCATCCTCTTTAAGGAAAAGTACACGTGCCCTCATTCCCCCGTGTACATTCCCACTCCCTCGTAACTTAACGAGATTGGAGGAGGTTTCCCTTAGAAGGATAAGAGCTGGGGCGGCCCTTACCCCGTCGGTAAAATGCCGATGGGAATCGCAAGCTGAAATCGGACCAACAACATGCCCAAAGTGTTCCACACCAGCTGCAGAAGTGGATGTTCGTCACCTGCTATGGACTTGTGCAGGGACAAGGGAATCAAGGACAAAGATTCTGCGCGAAGTTGGTCTAACCACAACAAGGGAAGATGACTTTTCTAAATGGCTCACCGACAACGCTAAGAGCGGGAGCCTGCTCCGGTTCCTCACGGAAAACCATTTACATGAGTTTATATAATATGTCTTATGGCAAGTTTGCGTACAAAAAAAAAAAAAAAAAAAAAAAAAAAAAGTGTGCTCTACCGTGCTGCTTCCATGCCCACTGACGTGTCGCGGCTGGCTGTTGGCTTTTAAGGCAGGCGTGGATGATGTTCCTGTTGATGCGGCTGAACCGATGAACAAGGATTGCGACTGAAGTGAAAGTGAAATTATTTTGCACCTTTGGCTCCCCTACTTTGCACTCTACACAGTAGTTACCAGTTGTTGCAAAGTACACGCCCTGGATGCGTGTGTCTTTCTCATTCGGATGCCTAAATCGGTGTGCCTAAATAATTCGAACCATAACATGTGTTACATGGTATCTCACCCATTACTTTGCCACTGGCCCTGTTGAAGGTTAAGGGAGCATGGCACCGCTGGTGCAGAATGGGTGGCAAGAGCTTTTTTTTTTTATTTATGGCTTCAGCATCTGAGTCTGAAACTTTTCTGGTTACATGATATATAATCTGTTCTCTATAGGCTGCAACTACCACTAGGAAGATATTTCAGGAGATAAAAAAAGTTCTGCTTGAGGAAGAATATGCTTCTATGCATTTTCAGTGCTAATAACTCGAGCATGGTATAAGAATAGCGACTTTTCCTTCCTTTAATGTGGTAGACCTTTTTACTAGACTGTTCTGCATATAATTGTTATTTTCACCTGTTGTTTTAAACATGTTTCTTAAGATGTTACATATCTTTACACAAGCCAAGTCAAGCCAAGCCTGTTTGTGGAACATGCGGCGCAGAGGGCGACAGGAAAACAGTCGAATCAGGCACTGAACATTCTCTTGAGTGACTCAGATATCAAAAAGATTGCATCACTGCAATTATCGCATATACCACCTTTACCAGGCAACAACGCTTGCTTCTCAGCCCCTTAGTCTATGCCAAATAACACCACCAAAGACTAGAACACCTTATAATTTGAGGAAAAGGGCACTCTTTACCTTGTAGCGGTTTAGAGCTTGGAGGTAGCACGGTGCTGTATTGCATGAGTAAGAAATAAAATTTGATGCTTTGTCAATTTTTACAAACTATGCATCTGCAGTCTGTGCAAACACATTTCATGCAAAATTCTTATCAGACATTTATCCATTGCTTACTCGAATCTTAAACGTAAACCTGTCTGTACTCTAACCACGATTGCTTGAATGCTAAAAAGAAAATTTTCTAATATACACTGAGTTGTCGGAGTCCTGATACAGAAGATAGGCATCACGTCGCTCGAGTGTTCTATCATTGCGTGCTTTGTGCCCATGAAGCTGGTAAATTCATTTCAATTATGGAACACTTCAATGGTAGGGGGGCGACACAACTCGCCTGAACGCCATCTAAAATAGACGGCTTTGTTTTTTCCAGTGATGATTATTGTACATTGTGAATATATGCTTTGATGGTGCTGCGTTCTAGGCACCTAAAGACTTGTTTGTAAAGCGTACTAAGCAAAATTCCTCACAGTTCCTTCACAAAGGCTGTCAGGCATTCCTAGTTTACGCTGGGTGAAAATATCTATTTGGGTACCGGATCTTCAGTAAGGTAGTTCACAAGCCGTTTGACTGCCAAACAAATCTCCCTGGAGCTCAGTATTGCATGTGCTTAACTATGATTGTAAATACTTCACAACTTTGTACATTAAAGCTCCACTCCACATAAAGTGTAAATCTGTAGGACATACAGTGACAATTTTTCAATTAAACACTTTCTGGTACCTCTCATACCTTACATTGTAGCTTACATTGTAGTGTCACGGCTATTAAACATCATCTTGGTTGGGAATCTTTAGTTCACCGCAGAAAACATTTCAAACTGCAGATCATGCATCGCATTTATTTTGGAAAGTTCAGCATTGAGAAAGACCGGTACATGCTTCAACCTCACTTTTTGTCTATACGACTTGATCATCAGTGGAAGATCCGCGAAATAGAATGCCGGACAGATGTGTATAAAACCTCGTTTTTTCCACTGACGATCAATGAGTGGAACCGGCTGCCAGCTGGCGTCACTGAGTGTTGCACTGAAAATTTATTTCGGGCTTTTTTATCGGATGTGTGACGTGGCGCCCAGTTCTCTTGCGTGTGTTTCTTTCATTACTTTGTTTTTGAGTGTTTTCATCAGTTTGTTCGTCGCGCAGTTGCCCCCTTTAGATGCATGTTTTTTAATTCTGCATTATCACTTGTGTCCTGTTATTTTCTTCATTTTTATGTATTTTATCACTGGCGTTCCTAGCAAGATTACTTGTCATCTCAGTTCAGGCGTTCAGTCGTGTCCGACTCTTCGTGACCCTATGGACCATGTCACGCCACGCACATGGTATTGTGACTGGCCATAGGGTTTTCTTGGCAGGAAATACTGGAGTGGGTTGCCATTACCTTCTCCAGTGAATCACATTTTGTCAGAACTCTCTGCCGTGACCTGTCTATCTTGGGTGGCCCTACAGAGCAGAGCTCACGACTTCATCGAGTTTCGCAAGCCCCTCCGCCACGACAAGGCAGTGATCCATGAAGGGGACTTGTCATCTACCCCCCTGCAATAATGCCTTCGGGCGCTGCAGGAACTTGTAATAAATAAATAAATAAATAAATAAATTATGGTCTCAAGCTTTGTTTCTTAACATAAAAATGATTTATGAAGACGAGCGAGCTTCATGCGTCTTCATACAAGCCCATGAGTTTATTGCCAATCTCTTCTGCATTTCATATATCGTTCAGATAATTAGCTCGATTCCTTCAAACCTCCTTCTGTTAGCTTTGATAAGCCTAGCAAAGGTTCACTTGCTTGAAGTTCTTACACTGTAGTTTGTCCTCTTGACTTTCTTTGTGCTTGAATTTTCACGAGTATTGCATGGTTACAGCTGATGGAGATTGGTGTTCATTTTTAAAACAATACTTTGGCGAGTGCAATAATATTGATACGTGGCGAGGCTAGTCCACGAAGGTTTGTCCAGGCTGGCACCGCACACAGAACACAGAAACACAGCAGCGTCGACCTTAATCTAGCATCAATCGTTGCTACCACTTTGTCTTCTTCTGTGTCACTGTTACTACTAGTTGTCATCTTCAACTTCCAGCAATGCAGGGCATATATGTCACATTACCCCCCCCCCCCCACGAAAAGCACAGTCCCGGTGCGCACTAGGACGAACTACTACAGGGGTAATATGGCTTCATCCGGGCGACATGAACAATCTCGGTGCGTGGCATAGAGGACTGTTGCGGCGGATGTACAGGGGCGATCTCGTATGTCACAGGAGTGACTGGCCGTAAAACACAGTAGGGTCCTGCGTATCGTGGCAAGAGCTTCTAACACAGCCCTACTTTACGAGCGGGAGTTGCGTGCTCGTGTCCATCGGTCTCTTCGGGTCATTCGGGTCTTTCGGGTCCTTCGTCTCGGTTCTGATTCGTATGTCTGTTCTCATTGTCTTCAGGTCCGGGCTGGGGGCTGGGCGGTGGTAGTTGTTGAGGTCTGGGCTTGAAGGGCTGGGGCGAAGCTGCTCGGCGATGTCCCTGGGCCCTCGGTGATGGTCCCGGCATGAAGATGGCCTCGATGCTTCAAGGCGAGGATGGGGATGTCGTACGCCGCACCTCCAACCAAATGTTACGAAGCGGTAAGCCGATAAAGAGAGAACATGATCGATGGCGATGGTAGATGATGTTTAATGAATGTGCGCAGGCCTAGCGCGAGCGCTCCTTCCCGCGCCACTGCCCGCTTCTTCTTCCTTGTCGTCCGTATCTTCGTTAGAACAACTGGCTGAGCCGATGTTCCCGCGGTGGTAGGGGCTGTTTCGGAGGTCATCGTGGCTGTTTGAGACGTGGTTGTGATCTCAGGTAGGTGGCGGCCGCTTCGTAAATCCAGCTTTGGCAGCGTAAATGGGGTAATCGGCACGTACGGGGATCTTGATTCACCTCCACCAAGATGTACGAGTCGAGGCAAGTCCACGAAGGTTAGTCCAGGCTGGCACCGCACACAGAAGACAAACACAGCAGCGTCGACCTTATCCTAGCATAAATCGTTGCTACCACTTTGTCTTCTTCTGTGTCACTGTTGCTACTCGTTGTCATCACAATATTGTTACGGTACGCAGTGAAAGAGACGATGACGAAGTGCTGGGCTAGTGGAGAAAGACGACGCTGCAGCTACGTTTGGTTCTCCTGTGAGTGTGTCCCTGACGGTGACCTGTTGCGGCTACGACGTACCATCGCCTCCTAACATCTCGACGTGCCTCGTAACATCTTGGTGGAGCTGCTGGGTAAGACACCAGTACCACAAGCTGGATCTCCTTAGTGGCCGCTAACTTGGTGCTAGCACTATGCAGTCCGACGCAGCTACCTCTGCAGCGACACAACCAGCGCCCACTGTCGTCGTTGCGCAGCCTCGTGATCCGGGAACCTTTTGCGGCACCGATGACATCGACGTCGAAGACTGGCTCGCTATGTACGAGCGAGTCAGTAAGCACAACCGATGGGACGCAACGTTGATGCTTGCAAATGTCATTTTCTACCTGGCTGGTACGGGGCGCGTCTGGTTCGAGACGCACGAAGAAGATCTAACATCCTGGGACATGTGCAAAGAGAAGCTTCGGGATCTCTTTGGCAAGCCGACCGGACGCAAGCTCGACGCTAAAAAGGACCTGGAATCGCGAGCACAGTCGTCGACCGAATCATATCTGTCGTACATACAAGACGTACTAGCTCTATGCCGCAAAGTGAACAGCGCCATGTCCGAGTGTGACAAGGTGGGCCACATCTTAAAGGGCAGTGCTGACGACGCTTTTAATCTTCTATTTTTCAAAGATTGTACGACAGTCGACTCCGTCCTCGAGGTATACCGGTGGTTTGAGCGAGCTAAACATCGTCGTATTGCTCCCCGCTTCGACCGCTTGCCAAACACAGTTGCGACGTCTTCGTGCGAAGATCTGCCAACACTGCAGCAGCCGTCGCATGAGCCAAACTTGACCAGGATCGTTCGCAGAGAGCTGTAGGCAATGGCCCCCGTCGCATTCAAACCTCAGCCGGCGGATGCTACTATAGCACTGATCCAAGCGGTCGTTCGCCAAGAATTCGCGAACGTGGGCCTTAATGCGAGCGTAACCCTCAGCTCTGGTCAGCCGTCCGCACAGCCGTCTGTCCAGCCCACCGTTCCGGTGGTAGCTGCTGCGGCTCCGACGGCGCCCTTCCCGACGCGATACCCGGAATCTACCCGACGCTACCGCAACCCAGAAGAATGGCGGACCTTGGACAACCGACCCATCTGCTTCAACTGCTCACGTGCCGGCCACATTTCTCGCCATTGCCGCAGCCGTTGGGTTCCGCCACCACGACCTCGCTACTATCATGATCGCAGCACCGCCTACGGACCACACCCAAACTCTCTAAGTGATACGCCCTCTCGTGACTTTAACCCGCCATCCCCGCGCATGTCCAGCCGATCGCAGTCTCCCCAGACCCGCCGTTCGCGCTCGCCCCTACCTCACCGTTCCTCGTCCCCTCACTTCTCTGGCCCGCTCCCGGAAAACTGATCAATGCAGCTCCCGGAGGTGAAGCTGAATTGACGACCCGGCCCGAAAATACTCTGTTGAACCTCGCTCATCGCCTCAATCTTCTAGATATCTCTGTAGATGGTGTGCCTGTTACCGCCCTCATTGACACTGGTGCCCAAATTTCCGTCCTCAGCTCTTCGTTTCGCCGCCGACTCAAAGAAGTTGTCACACCCGCCTCTTCATCAGCCGTTCGTGTCGCCGATGGAGGCGTCGCTGCCGTCGTGGGACTTTGCACTGCGCGAGTGAGCATTTGTGGTCGAACTACCCCTGTGGTCTTCACTGTAATCGAGCGCTGCCCTCACGATGTGATCCTCGGCATCGACTTTTTAACGGCGCACTCTGCCCTGATTGATTGTTCAGGTGGCCTCCTTCTCTTAGATCTGCCTTTCTGCTCCGAGCGCACAGATATCAAGCCACGCCTCTGCTCCGTCGAGTTTGTTCGCCTACCGCCCGAAGCTGCCATGTATGTTCCTTTTGCCCCGTTTCCTGCTATTCCTGATGGTACATACGTCACTAGTCCAATCACCGATGCTGTTCTCCACCGTAACGTCGTACTCCCTCACACTGTCCTGACCATCACGGATAACAGAACCTATCTTCCCGTCATTAACTTTAGCCGCTCTGTCCAAGTTTTGCCCCATGGCATTGCACTCGCTGACTTGCTTCTGTTGGCTGACTGTGAAGTTTCTGCCCTCAAGCCTGTGCCTCTGTCTGAACCCCCCCGTATCAGCTTCTCGTTCGACCCATTTTACTCCCATGATAGCACCGGATATGACACCTCAGCAAGCCAGTGCTCTCTCCGACCTTTTGTTTTCATACAGCGACATTTTTGATTTTGGCGACCGACCTTTGGTCCAGACATCTGTCGTTACCCATCGCATCAATACTGGTGCTGTCAGCCCTATTCACAGAAGGCCGTATCGAGTCTCTCTTGCTGAGCGCCACGTGATACAGAAGGAGGCCGACAAGATGTTGACAAATAATATTATTGAGCCTTCCTGCAGTCCCTGGGCGTCTCCTGTCGTTTTAGTCAAAAAGAAAGATCAAACTTGGAGATTCTGTGTAGATTACCGCCACCTCAATCAGATCACTAATAGAGACGTTTATCCGCTCCCGAGAATTGACGACGTCTTCGACTGCTTGCATGGTGCCAGCTATTTTTCCTGGATCGACATGCGTTCTGGCTACTGGCAAATACCTGTCGACGAACGGGATCGAGAGAAAACCGCATTTGTCACCCCTGACGGACTATACCAATTCAAGGTCATGCCATTTGGCCTCTGTAACGCTCCTGCAACCTTCGAGCGCATGATGGACTCGCTTCTCCGTGGCTTCAAGTGGACAACGTGCTTATGCTACTTAGATGACGTTGTCGTTTTCTCTCCCACGTTCACAAGTCACCTTGAACGGCTTTCTACGATACTGGCAGTCTTTCGCCGCGCCGGTCTTCAACTCAACACAAAAAAAATGCAGCTTCGGCTGCCGCCAAATCAAAATCCTGGGACATTTGGCTGACGAAAATGGTGTTGAGCCCGACCCTGATAAAGTTCGTGCAGTCCGCGAGTTCCCTACACCACGTAATACAAGTGATGTGCGAAGTTTTCTGGGGCTCTGCTCCTACTGCCGTCGCTTCATTCAGAACTTCGCTGACCTAGCACGTCCCCTTACCTCCCTTTTGCAGAAAAACGTGAATTTCTCGTGGAGCCGTAAACAAGCTCAGGCCTTCACAACGCTCATTTCCGCGTTGGAAAAGGTGTCACGGCCTAAATAGTTGCGCCGATGTGGCAGTGATTTGTTCTGCCATCGGACAACAATAAGTCCGCCTTGCGCGGCAACAGCCCATTATGTGGCCCTTTTTTTTAGTGCTGGAAACCCTTGTGACTGTTGCCCACACCCAGTTTGTTTTCTTTTAGCCCTACCCGACCTGTGAGAACTCGACCTTTGAAGGTCATTAGTTGTTCGAAACTTTAAGCCCTCTAAGGAGCACATCAGGGTTAGCAGAGCCTCTTCCAAACGCACACCCCTGAGAGAGCCGGGCGCCGGGCCGGGGAACGCTTGTACCCATTTTACCGGTGGGTGTCCGGCGGTGGGTTTCGAACTGCAGCCGTGGCCTAGTGGTTAGAGCGCCCGTCTCGGCGGCGGGAGGTGGTTAGTTCGAAACCCACCACCGGACACCCACCGGTAAAAATGGGTACAAGCGTCCCCCGGCCTGGCGCTCAGCTTTTCCAGGGGTGTGCGTTTGGGAGAAGCTTCGTAAACCCCGCTGCGCGCCCCTCCTCCGCAGTGGGCCGAAATCCAGTTTCGAACCTCGCAGCCTGCAAAGGTGGTTCTGTTTGTCTTGCAAAGGTACTTCCTTTGACCCTCACCTGAAGTGCTCCCTTAGAGCCTCAGCTGCAGCAGTCCTAATAAAAAACAAAAAACAAAAAAAGGGCCACAAAATGGGCTGTTGCCGCGCAAGGCGGACTTATTGTTGTCCGATGGCGTAACGAATCACTGCCACAGCGGCGCAACTATTTGGGCTGTGACCCCTTTTCCCAAGCATTTCACCCCAGAAGACCCGAGCACCAGGCCGGGGGAAAGCTTGTACCCATTTAAAAACCGGTGGGTAACCGGCGGCACCAGGGATCGAACCCGGTACCTCCCGAATGCGAGGCGGATGCTCTACCACAAGGTGGCCTTGTGGTGAACTATGCCCGGGCGGGACGAGGCCAGAGGAAACTCTGGTGGAGGTCCGAAGCGATTCTGACGTGCAAATCGATCGTCCGATCCGGGTATAGGGGCGAAAGACCAATCGAACCATCTAGTAGCTGGTTCCCTCCGAAGTTTCCCTCAGGATAGCTGGCGCTCGATTGGAGAGCAGTCACACCTGGTAAAGCGAATGATTAGAGGCATTGGGGTCGAAACGTCCTCAACCTATTCTCAAACTTTCAATGGGTGTACGGGAGGCCTTCTGGGTTGAGGCCTCCCGCTGCGATGAGAGTGCCAAGTGGGCCACTTTTGGTAAGCAGAACTGGCGCTGTGGGATGAACCAAACGCCATGTTGGTCCATCCGTGTTGTAGTCCCTCTCCAGCCACCCAGAAGCTTGGATTTACGGGCCCTCGCCAGACATGAGCCAGGCTATGGGAGGAGACATATGCAACACAACTCCGTCCCAAGAAGAGTTTAGCTCGCCAAACAGTATCCCCCGGGCTTACATGGGATCGCCCAGGCCGAGCCCCTTCCCAAGAGCTAAGTCCCACAAAATGGCGGACACCCACGCCGGGGACCGCTCTTGTCCCAGTTTACATCTGGTCATCATCGAGCTGAAAACGAATCCTGCAGCTCTCCCAGCGCGCGTGGCGGACTTGTCAACTACTGCTACCGTGCTGGTACTGGGCCGCCATCCTTGCCCAGTACCAGCACGGCCACTCTGGTGTGATTGCCTATGCCAGGCGCCTTCTATCTCAGTCTGAGCTCAATTATTCCATTACGGAGCGCGAATGCCTTGCATTTGTTTGAGCGTTGACCAAATTCCGCCCTTATTTGTTTGGGCGGCCCTTCAGCGTAGTGACGGACCATCATGCCTTGTGTTGGTAGTCATCACTTAAGGACCCTACAGGCCGCTTAGGTCGCTGGGCCTTGCGATTACAAGAATACACGTTTACTGTTGTGCACAAGTCAGGCCGCCAACATTAAGACGCCGACTGCTTGTCCCGCCACCCCGTTGACCCTCCTGAACTTCCTGACAATACTGCTGACGACTGCGCATTGTCCATTTCGAACTTTCTCCACGTCGGCATCGAACAGAGTCGTGATCCTTCCCTGCGCCCCATTATTGATCACCTGCGCAACGACAGCACCGATCCGCCCATCAGTATGTTTGTGCTGCTTAATAACACATTATACCGACGCAATATGCGTCCAGATGGTGTAGACCTTTTGCGTGTTGTCCCGACACATCTACGCTCTGCTGTTCTTGCGCACCTTCATGATGCTCCTACAGCAGGGCACCTAGGAGTGTCCCGCACGTACGACAATGTTCGACGGCGATTCTACTGGCCTGGCCTCTACCGCTCTGTTCGTCGTTACGTCGCCTGTGAGCTGTGCCAGTGCAGGAAGACCCCGTCGCTTCACCCTAGTGGGCCCCTGCAACCACCCGCAGTTCCAACTGAGCCCTTTTCTCGCGTTGGTCTCGACCTGCTTGGGCCATTTCCCACATCCACTTCAGGGAAGAAATGGATTGCCGTAGCGACCGATTACGCCACCCGGTATGCAATAACCAGAGCTATCCCCACCAGCTGTGCCTCCGACGTTGCAGACTTTCTCTTGCATGACGTCATCTTGATTCATGGTGCTCCTCGTCAACTGTTTATTTATTTATTATTTATTACAAGTTCCTGCAGCGCCCGAAGGCATTATTGCAGGGGGGGAGATGACTAGTAATCTTGCTGGGAACGCCAGTGATAAAATACATAAAAATGAAGAAAATAACAGGACACATGTGATAATGCAGAATTAAAAACATGCATCTAAAGGGGGCAACTGCGCGACGAACAAACTGATGAAAACACTCAAAAACAAAGTAATGAAAGAAACACACGCAAGAGAACTGGGCGCCACGTCACACATCCGATAAAAAAGCCCGAAATAAATTTTCAGTGCAACACTCAGTGACGCCAGCTGGCAGCCGGTTCCACTCATTGATCGTCAGTGGAAAAAACGAGGTTTTATACACATCTGTCCGGCATTTTATTTCGAGGATCTTCCACTGATGATCAAGTCGTATAGACAAAAAGTGAGGTTGAAGCAGGTACCGGTCTTTGTCAATGCTGAACTTTCCAAAATAAATGCGATACATGATCTGCAGTCTGAAATGTTTTCTGCGGTGAGCTAAAGATTGCCAACCAAGATGATGTTTAATAGACGTGACACTAGATGAAAAATTATAATTGTTAGACACAAATCTGGCAGCATTATTTTGGACGCGCTCGAGCATGTCTGATAAGTAAATAAACTGGAGATCCCATACAGGGCATGCATATTCAAGAATTGGCCTTATGTAAGTGAAATACAGGAGCTGCATGACATTTGACTGCGCTTTGCTGAAATTACGCTTTAAAAAATTAACATTCTGCAGGCTTTCGATATAATATGCTCAACTTGTCTCGTCCACGTAAGGTTAGAGTTGAAATATACGCCGAGATACTTATATTCAGCAACTTTTTGCAGGGGAACATTATTTATTGAGTAGCAGGTCGGCAGAGGGGAAAGCTTACGAGTGAACGAGACAAGTTTGCATTTTGAAATGTTCAAAGACATTTGCCATTTTGAGCACCAGTACTGAATAAAATTTAAGTCTCGCTGAAGTTCTAATGCGTCAGAAGAACTTTCCACAACATGGTAAAACACACAGTCGTCAGCATATAGTCAAACTTGGCAGGTGAGGTCAAGAACAATATAAGTAATAAAAATGAGAAAAAGAAGGGGTCCAAGGACAGACCCCTGGGGCACACCTGAGGAGACGTTTACGGAATCGGAGTGACAACCGTTAATTACAACACGCTGCATGCGGTCCTGGAGATATGAATGAAGCCAGTCGAGGATATTGGGATGCAGACCAAGACAATGTAACTTATGTAATAATAGCACATGAGGTACAGAATCAAAGGCTTTTTTAAAATCCGGAAATACACAATCAATTTGATATCCGTGGTCAAAAGAGGAAAACAGATCATTACTGAATTCAAGTAACAGGGTGGCACAGGAAAAACCCATTCTAAAGCCATGCTGAACTGGCGTAAAGAAGTCATGAGAGTCAAGGAGTTTCATGACTGCACTGTAAATTATATGTCCCAGTGTTTTACAACACACGCTAGTTAGAGAAATGGGTCGGTAATTAACAACAGACATTTTTGAACCGCTTTTATGCACTGGGACAACATTAGCATTTTTCCAGTCATTTGGCAAACATGCCGAGTTAAGCGATGTTTGGAACAAGGTTACTAAATAATGAGCAATTTCGTTCGCACATGATTTTAAAACAAAGGTAGGTACACCATCAGGGCCGCTGGCGGAGGCGGCCCTGATGTTATTAAGCAGTTTTAAAACACCCTGGTAAGTAAAAACAATTTCAGGCATGGTTTCGGTAATAGATTAACGAGTGTTCTGAAGTTCACCGATGTACGCTGGCGCAAAGGCAGGCTGAAAATATGCATTAAAGTGGCAGGCTTTATCACCATTAGTACTAACAAGGTCACCATCGACGTCTGAGTTTGGGATTCCGACTGGTTCGCGTCCGCTGTGTTTTAGGAACGTCCACAATTCCTTGGGATCACTACGCAGTTTAGAACCCAGATTATTAAAGAAGTTATCCTTATGAGCTTTAATTTCAGTTTTTAGTGTACTGCCAAGGACCCGAATTGACTGCAATACAGCAGGGCAACGATTCTTTTTATACGATTGAAGAAGGCGATGTCTTTTCCTGACAAGCCGTCTGATTTGTCGCGTGATCCATGGTTTGTCGCGGCGCCGCTTACCAGAAAGAAGTTTTGTTGGGATGTATTTATCAATTAGGCTGCCCAATTTATTTTTGAATACCTCCCAGAGTGAAATGCAGTCTAAACTCTGACTTAGAGTAATAAAATTGGGAAGGAAGGAAGCAAGTTCGTTATTCATTGATGTATAATCGCCCCTGGTAAAAACAAAGACTTTCCTAGGGAGACCTTTTGGAATTAAATAAGGAATGCCTAACATTAGCAACAACACAACTGTGATCATTTATTCCTGGTATGATAACAGTGCCGCGCACTACCGATGATCGGTTACAGAAGAGTAAATCTAACACTGAAGATGAGTGCTGAGTTTCCCGAGTAGGCTCAGTGACGTACTGATATAGATCATTAGTAGTAATTAATTCACAAAAAGCCAAAGACAATGAAGATTGATTCGTATGAAGAGGTTTGTAGTCAACCCATTTGAAATCAGGCATATTAAAATCCCCGCCAAACAGAAAGTCATTTTTAAGCCAAGCAAGAAATCAGACAGTGACCTGAAAATGTCAGGGTTGGTAGCGGAAGGGGGACGGTAGACGGAACCAATAGTCAGGTCGCTTCCATTGCTTAGGCGTAAGTTACACCACACTGATTCGCAGCCAACTAGGGGCGCTGTTACTGCTGAAGAGCGAAAGCATTTCTCAACTAGCCGAAATACCCCTACACCATGCAAGTGTCGGTCTCGACGGTACACGTTATAACCAGTTGGGAAAACTTCCGGGCTCAGAACGGAATCATCCAGCCACGATTCAGTGCCAATTATAACATGAGGCTTAACGGAGGAAACATGGGCTGCACATTCATCAGTTTTATTTTTTATACTCCTGCAATTCACGATGAGAATAGTCAATTCAAAATTTGATGATGCCGAAGGCGTAGAATGAAGATCAGGCCCATGCTGGTGAGCGGGCAGTTGCCTCCCTTTTTGCTATTCCCTAAGCTCAACAACTCAGTCATGATCACAATCATAGACAAAGCACTTTTTATTTACGAAAAGCTTATCAAATCGCAACTTCGAAGGAAAAGCCTGATCACGAGCCTATTGTGAAAGCTTGAAACGTGCCTTTCTAACCGCAGGCGTGAAGTCTTCGCGCAAGGCGAACTTAGTATCCTTGAGCCTAAAACCACATGATAAGATATTGTCCTTGACCTTATAACTGCAAAATTTAACGACAATAGGTCGGGTTTTGCCTTCACCAAAGCGACCTATTCGGTGAGCGCTTTCGATACTTTCAGAAGGAACATCTTGGAGAAGAACAGAGGAAAAGAAAGCACGCACATTTTTTTTTTCAGATTCAGACCAACTCTCTGTTGCGGAATCTTTTAGACCTAGAATAAGCAGGTTATTTCTGCGGGACCTATTGGATACATCTTCAAAACAAGCCTTAAGATGCGCAATATCGCTGGATAAGGTGTCAACACAGGGTAATGCATTCGGAGTACGAGCATTTGCAGTCTGCCGTAAGGAATGCAAGTCGGTCTCTAGTGCAGAGACACTGCCCAGGAAGCCTTGCAAAGACGCACTTGTAGCGCTGCTGTTGTTTTAACATGTGGAGTTCCTGAAGAAACTGCGTCTGACGTAGTTCTACACGTTTCAATACTGCGTAAATCCCAGCAATAGCTTCGCTATCCGAACTAAACTGAGGAGCATCGTAATCGGGACCGGGGTTGCTCTCAACGTCACCAGATAATAACAGTAAAATTTGACACAGGAGACCATGACCATACTTCCACATAGCAGCACACTTTTTCATACCACAAAGCAGGCCGTCGGGGCACGACACCGCAATAATACATCGATTGGAACTGAAATAGCATACAGCGGGAAACCGGTAGCCAACCTGAGCAAGAAACAGCGGTGAGCGCTTGGCGGCTGCGATGTCGTGCCCCAGCTGGCTCGCTTGAAACTGACGAATAAATAACCGCCCCTCGAAGATAGCGCTGCACGTGCATCCATGTTGCCAGATCACCAGCGCAGTCGGAGTCAAACTGGGAGGCAGATGCAGAGGCGGGACGCAGCAACTTGCTATCGAAGCATCATCGGCAACAATTGAGCTGAGGTTGAAATGGATAGGCGCATGCTTGAATGCCTCATCCAGTGATGATGGATGCACGGGAGACCAAGAGAAGAGGGCGCAGGACAGCATCTGAGCAAGAAACAACGGTGAGCGCATGGCGGCTGTGATGTCGTGCCCCAGCTGGCTCGCTTGAAACTGACGAATAAATAACCGCCCCTCAAAGATAGCGCTGCACGTGAATCCGTGTTGCCAGATCACCAGCGCAGTCGGAGTGAAACTGGGAGGCAGATGCAGAGGCGGGACGCAGCAACTTGCTATCGAAACATCATCGGCAACAATTGAGCTGAGGTTGAAATGGATAGGCGCATGCTTGAATGCATCATCCAGTGATGATGGATCCACGGGAGACCAAGAGAAGAGGACGCAGGACAGCACCTGAGCAAGTAACAACGGTGAGCGCATGGTGGCTGCGATGTCGTGCCCCCACGCGCTCACCGCTCACCGATCGCGGTCGCTGCTTCCTTTCTAAAGTTGTTAATGACCTTCTGCGCTCATGCGCTACACGCCACAACTTCACAACGGCCTACCATCCACAAACCAACGGTCTTACTGAGCGCCTTAATCGTACCCTGACCGATATGATGTCAATGTATGTTTCTGACCATCACCGTGACTGGGACATCTCTTTACCTTTCATAACATTCGCTTATAACTCCTCACGGCATGATACCGCCGGATACTCTCCATTTTATCTACTCTTCGGCCGCGACTCTCTACTTCCCTTCGACACCTTACTGCCTCTTGACGATTCCTCCTGCAGTTACGCTTCTGATGCCATCACCCGCGCTGATGCCGCCCGTCATATTGATCGAGACCGGCTTCGTGCGTCCCAGCGTTCTCAAAAGTACCGTTACGATCTCCAGCACCGTGACTCCTACTACCCTCCTGGCTCCCTCGTACTCCTCTGCTCCCTGCTCGACGTGTGGGCATGTGCGAGAAACTTCTGCCCCGCTACGTGGTGCTTTACCAGGTCTTGCGGCAACTTACCGACGTGAGGTACGAGATTATCCCTGTGAACCGCCACTCTCCTGCAAACCATCATCCAGAAGTCGGGCATGTCGCCCGTCTCAAACCTTATATCTCGCGCTCACCAGTGTAGTCTACGCACCGAGACTGTGCTTCTTCCGCGGGAGAGGGGGGGGGGGGGGTGTTACGGTACGCACTGAAAGAGACGATGACGAAGTGCTGGGCTAGTGGAGAAAGACGACGCTGCAGCTACGTCTGGTTCTCCTGTGAGTGTGTCCCTGACGGTTAACTGTTGCTGCTACGACGTACCATTACCTCCTAACATCTCGACGTGCCTCGTAACAATATTTTTTCAGCTGATATGTTATTGTTGTGCAGCAGCGATTGTGCAAGTCAGCCCTCACATACAGATGCATGCCTCCAGTACCCACCTGTGCAACTTCCTCCACTATGGGCAAACACCCCCCCCCCCCCCCCCAATTTTGGGAAGGCGTTCAGCCACACATGCCGCTGCATGGACTAACGTGGGTGCCATTCAGGGATACGTAACCGCACTTTGTAACAAGGGTGTCTTTATAACAATACAACCGAGTGCCATAGGAAATGTTCATTCTCCTTACCTTCTCTGATGAGGCGACAGAGTGCCTGAGGAAGCAGTAGAAACATCACTCTGGCATAGTACAAAGCGTGGGAACTAGAATCGTCCATCCTTTCCTGCTCTGAGCCCTGAATCTTCTTGGGCATAGAGGTTTTGCAGCCCTTTCTATGTTCTAGGCCGAATGCAATTATAAATGACACTTGGAAGCGCATCAGTGGAAAGAATCAGTGGACCTTGGATTAGAATGCTCAGGAGTTTTTAAGCTCTCAGCAGTGACAAGTGCAATTTCTCGTTGCCGTACTGTTCTTTCTTCTAAAATAAAACTTAAGATATATAATGCCTTATCTGTCTCGCGTATGAATTATTGTTATTTAGTTTGGCTCACAACTACTAAAACAAATATAGAGAAAATATATCTCCTTCAAAATAAAACCATTCCTCATCTAGCAAATCTTGGTTACTTAGCCCATACTCGACAAGCTCTCCAGAAATATAATGTAGTAAGGATTCAAAATATGTATGAATTTTGAGTTCTTTTGTTATATTTTTTTCCTTCAGCTTCAGAACTGTGGTTAACGATGCGACCCTGCTGAAAAAAATAGACATCTAGGGAACACACGTAACACAGACAAGTGGCTGGTACCATGTTTTGCACGGACTATAGGTTGCAGACATTAGAATATACTCTACCCTCAATTTTAAATAAATTACAAGATGTAAATCAGTCCACTAAAGCTGCACTGCGTCAGTGTTTTGTAATTATGTAACCTGATGGTATCTTCTACAGTTGTATAGTTCTCTATTAGTTTCATTCTTGGCCTCTGTTATAATTTCGCACTTAAAGCGTTATTAAAGTATGAACTATCTGCGGTCAATGTTTTTATAATTCTGTGAATATAACCTGCTAGTTTGTTTTGCTTGCAGAACTGATATTTAGATGCGGTTGTGATATACCTATGCTTCCATTGCATTACGTACATTAGTGATCCGGTTAGCTGCATTCAAGACATGAAAAAAAAATGTATTTTCTTCTTGATATGTATGTATATTATTTTATTGTATGCTGGCCTGTCTTATAACGGCTCCTAGGTCTCGTCAAGCTGTTTACTCCCAGTTTTTAGCCCACGCAGCCGACCAGATCATTCGGGGAGACAAAATTGGAATTCAATTTGACCAGCAACACTTGTGTCGATGCGGCGACAGAGTGCAGTAGGCAAGTGGCAAGACAGCCTCCCAATGGGAAAGGATTCTATACCTTACCGGAGAAAGTGCTGCTGTATTTGTTTTTGATGTTCATATAGTGGGGCCCTGGTAGGGAGAGACTTGCAATACGAATTGACTTGTAGGCCCGGCCACTGGAATTTACTGCCCTTATTTATGTTAACCAAGTGATTGAAGAAAGGGTAGTTCACTCCACTCTGAGCTTGAACTCCATGCTTAGTGATGTCAAATGGCTAGGTTGTAACCATTTAGCTGCTTTGGCCCCAACCAGTTAAGTAGCAGATAGTTGTTTTTGTTAATTCATTTTTGGTCCTTCCAGTTTTACTCTGAATATATATTATGCTCTAAACATATGCTCTGCTACCATCATCTTCAAACATGCCTCCTTGTCTTCCATGTCGGACTACACGACTTATGTGTATTCTGGCGTTTGTTGAAGATAACATCTTTGACACTGAATGGCAATGTGCTCCTTGCTGAAAGTGAGGACAGGGCCACTTTATGTGTTTGTCATAGCTTTTCAGAGATCAGGACACAGAAGAACATTGCAACTGTCATGCAGAAAACTAATTTATCTTTTCCTGGTTTGTAATAAAAATATTTCATATATAATGTCTGAGTGTGCGTTCTCGAGAGAAAACAACAGTTCCTGCTCACTGCAAGCTGATCGCAGCAATGACGGAGTTGTAGCATGAAAACACTGCTCTAAAAATTAAACTTTGAGAGATAATACTCATGTGTCGACCCCAAGTGAAATCATGAAGTGTGGCTCCAGTGATAGTGGAAGCACTATGTTCCAGCCAAAGGCTGTGCTAATTATGTGGTCTATATGTGGTAAGTAGTTTTGCCTTTCATATAAGCTTTACTGTAGAGCAACTAATAATGTTTACTTATGCTTTATGGTACATAGCTGCCATCTCTCGTGTTCTTTCTTTACCTGATGCTCATTTATAGTTTCACAGAACTGAAACAATGCCATGCTTGCTGCTGTTGCCTACTAGCTTCAAAAGATGTAATCTGGAAAAGTAAGAATGGTGCAGAAAGCAATACGTTTTCAAGGGAACTATATGTTGGGCGCAGACACAGTCATGTACAGTATGTCGCTACTATTTAGAAATTGATGCAATAGTGCCTTGTGAACACAAGTGTGCAAGTTTACTGAAAGCAGTTTGTGACACCTTTCAGAGCTAGCTTGTCGAGACTGTGTGGTTTATTTAGCGCTTATCAGGACATTGCAGCAGAATGTGCCGCTAGATATAAATGTTGAAAATGCTTTGCTTTAAAGAGAACAAGCAATATGATATCAGGTGCAGGAGGCATGCGGCAATTAATGCCAGATGATGTGCCTTTAACCTTGTATTTAGCAGTGCAAAAATAGAGCGTTAGAAAAGTGACAAATGGAAGTGTTCGACACCTAGTATAAAAAAAAAACAAGATTTGAGAGGAAGCCTCAGTTCGCAAGCAAACATTTCAACAAGAGGACTTCTCTTCGTCCAGGTGAAGACCGATCCCGCTTGCTTGTAAACTGAGGCTCATGCTCAACCTTTGTTTGGTTTTATTTGATACTGTTTATGCATCTTCCCCTTATTCTTGTAAGTGCTTATGCACACTTGCAATGCTCTTGTGCGCTGCATATGCAGAAAAACGTTCAAGATGTTGTGAAATTAAGTAAATACTAGCTGCTGT